>VVHJ01042487.1:53329-64233 GCA_015107715.1 Tylochromis polylepis | reverse complement strand
TGTGTGTATACCTTGGCCAGCCCCACATTGGGGAAGGTGTCCATGGTCATCACTGTCTCCTCTCCTGTCTGGTTCTGCAGCTGTCCCTTGAGTATACGAGCTGCTGTGAGGGTTGTGATTCCCATACCTGAGGCCCACAGACACAGCCACATGTTCACACTGATAAACACATAAATAACTCCCTCCTGCATCTTCTTGTTTTCCTTTAAAATATTTGTTTTCTCTGCCATAAATTGGTGGCAGAGCAAACAAGAGACAAGGCCTGAAATTATCTATGCATTTAAAACTGTTTTAACTGTTCAGCCGAGCGAGGCTGTCTAATGTTATTTGTGCTAAGGATTGACAGTGTTGTGTAACCTACCATCTCCAAGGAAAAACAGGATGTTCTTAGCAACGTTGGTGTTCAGCTTCCTGTCTAGTGCTGCCTGCAGTGTCTTCCTTGCCTGTGACCTCCAGAACTCTGAGTTCTCCTCCTCAACTTTAGACAAACACAGGAGTCAGAGTGGTGTTTAAAACGTCGGATCAAACTGGGAGAAACAAGGTTCTGGTTTTTACAGTAAACTAACTCAAAAATATGCACACAACACAAGCACCAGTATGTCTGTGAAAGTTCTCAGTCATCCAGGTCATTGTAGTCTAAGGAGCTTGGAAGAAAAATGCGTCTGGACTTCTTTAAGTTTCTTGAAGACGTTTCACCTCTCATCCGAGAAGCTTCTTCAGTTCAAGCACCAGCTTGATTTTTAACGAAGCTTCTCTTGCAAATTGGAGTTCATCTGATCTTGATACTGGTTGCAAAACTGTGATATAACACTTAGCATTTCCCTCTGTTGCTGGAAATTCAAAGTGATTGTCACAAGTGAAGTAGGTACACAACTTTGATTTATTTCAATAAATCAAAGTTGAAATAAACCAGAGATGGAGAGGACAGCAGAACACAACCAGAGTGAAGCTAAAAAGATTGTACATACCATAATAATTACTCAGTAATCACTCATTACCTTTAAACGGGAAATACGTGGGCACATAGAGGGGGATTTTAAGCAGTGCACATTTATTATATTAAAAGACTAACTGATAGATGAAGCTGCTGTTTAAAGACAGTTTACATCTGGTGAGTCAAATGTTTGGAGCCTATATGTGTTTCATTATAGTCTAAAAATGCCTTTCTCCGACTCATTCGGCTATTAAGCATGAAGCCTATTGACTGTAGGAAATGGCCAAAACACTGATGTTTCATACAACAGTGTGTGCAATGGTTAACAAAGCAGCACAATCAGGTCCAAGCAGAAACATTCTCCTGGTTCTACTCAGTTTGTGCTGTTCTGTGGAGGGAATAATACATAATGGTGACGTTTTAAAATGGCCTTCATTTCATCAAACAAGAATACTTTGATGAATTTAGACCATTTTGGGCTTGTAATCTACTGATGTTAATGCTCCAGGTACTCAGCTAGATAAAAGTATTGCTTATTTAGTCAGAAGAATAATTTTAATATGTACTAACATAATTACAAAATGATTTTTTAAATGTTTAATCAGCCTTTTAATTAGGTATTACAATGTGCCTTTGGAACAGTTTGGCTTTTTGAAAAGGGATCCAAAGTACAGATGCAGTTAAAAAATAATAAACACGCAATGATTATAGATCCCGAATCCCTGTTATTTACAAATTTCTGATCAAGTTCATTTACTTTGACCTTAAAATGTGTTTTTTCTTATAGCAACGTTGACATTCTAAACCTTTGAACTGTAGCATTTTTACAGTTTTATCTAAGATGCTTTGCACGAATTCCTGAATGTGAAAGCATTTACAGCACAATGTGCTACTGTAGGAAATCACATGCAGTATCTCACTAAAGGTTTAACTTTAAACTTGGAGAAAACTTCCGCCTACAGGGCCACAGATCAGAATCAAAGCATTGTTCGGAGCATCCTGCAGAGATCACTGTGAGCGGTGTTAGAAAGAAACTCTTTCAGGACTTGAATGTGTGTTTACTACAATGTTTGTTCATAGCAACAGCTGTCACACCTCACTTTAATGCTCTCTTATCTACTGCAGTACATCTCTGTGTCCTGTTAAACAGTTATTCTGATACAGTAGTCCACTAATTCACAGTGACTGCTGATAACGGGGAGGATTGCGCAACTCCATCTGTACTCAAAGTGCTGACTTGGAAAGTTTGGAAGCTCCTGCCACAAAACAACCGGGGAGCATGAAAGGAAGGGTGGAAGGTGAGACATCATTAAGGAGAAAAAAGGGAAAGTGAAAAGAGGGTAAAGACAGAGCCCAAAGGGAGAGGAGAAAGGGACTTAGAATTGGTGGATGATGGAGTTTTAAAGCTTTTAAATAGAAAGGAAGTTTGATTCTTAGGTTAAAAGAGGAGAATCATACATCAAACTCAACATTTTCAGGTCACTCTGATGTTATCGTGAAAGATCTCCACATCTAATAGTTTGTGTAAAAGCTGCAGAGTGAAGGAATGGGGGGGGGGGAAGCCTGTTTTATGAAGAGGTGCATTTTTGCTTGTGGGTGAATTTCTGCAGTTGTAATACTGTAAGAAAAAAAATGAAGTTCTGGTTGAAGTGGCACTCAAATACCAATACTGAAAGAAAGGACAATGGAAAAACTAATACAAGGACAAGTGGTCTACTTGTTGTGTACTACCAATATAAGTTCTGAGTTAGAAGCAGTTCAAGGTTTTTGTTTAAAGGTAAAGAGCTGAAATCTGAAAGGGTTTGATCTGTAAGTACCGAACAGTGTTAAAGGTTGAAACGATGGGTGTACTGTTTGATTTATCAGCACTTGAAGGCAGCAGAATGAATGTACATTTGAAACGTAAATAAAATGCAAGTTAAAGACTGGCAGAAGGAAACAGTGGAACCGGTTTTTGATTAAAAGCAGGTATTGATTCACTTACAATTAAAATGAACTTCAGTTGAAACATTTAAATGAAAGCAGATGAAGTGGGCATGTCAGCTGATGTGTAAAGTCTGAAAGCAGTGGAGCAGTTAATTCAGGAAATATAATTGAAGCACTGAAAGGTTTTTAGTTGAAGGTTATAATGCTTATTGTTGATTTGTACATGGTGAATGCAGTCAAACAGTCATTTGTAGTGTAAATGCCGAACACGGTTGAAATGACATTTAAAGACTGTGTGTGTTTGGCTTGATGTGTGAGCCCTGATGTTTGGTAAAGGTAAAACAATGGAAACATTAGATGAAGAATATGCAGAGGCTGTCATCAGTCAAGAGTTGAGGTTTTTTATTTATTTTTTAAAATGTGTCTCCATTCATAGACAATGGCCAGTGGGTAGAACGGGAAGTCCTGAAGCAGACATTGATTCACCATTATACTGATTTACTCACTAGCTGAAGTGTTCCCAGACTGGTTACAATACAGCAAGCAGTTGTAATGCTTAAATGTAAAAGCTGAAAATCAGTCAAACTACCACGTGACCCAAAAAGCAAGACTTATTAGCTGAATGGTCAGAGAAGTGTAAGATATTGGAAAATAAAGTGACACAGGATAAAGTTTGAACCAGATGTGGCAAAAGTACACACATTCGGTACTTAAGTAGAAGTACAGATACTAGTGTTGAAAAATGTTCAAGTAAAAGTGAAATACTGATTCAATTCTTTACTCAAGTAAAAGTGAAAAAGTACAGGCTCTGGAGGACTTTCTTACTCTGAATACATTTCAAAGTAGCTCTTTGGAGGACTTTCTTTCAGCTGTTTTTATGCAAAGCTAACTAAACCTTGTGCTCTATTAATGTGATAATAAAATAATATTAACAAATGAGAATACAAAATTTACTTCGGTTTAAATTTTAATCCTAATAAAGTCATCTTGAATCTGGTAAATAGAACAAAAGCACGGGAAAAAAAAGGAAATTAAAAAAAAGCTATTTTCTGTTGCCTACATTGTAGAAGGTGACTCTACAAAGTGGAATTTAGTGGAGGGGGGGGCATAATTTCTATTAAGAGCTCCTGCACTAACCTGCAGAGGATTTTCATGCAATCTTTAAATAACACAGTCTACATCAATCTGATTTGCATGTTTCACAATATGAAAAAAACATGATGTCACATGTACAGACCCAATATCTGATTTAGAAAACATCAAAGCAGAAGCACCCCCCACCCCACCCCAAAAAACAAAAAAAACAAAAAAAACAAGAGTTCATTTTCCTTCCTTCCTTACCTTTGGCACTGGATGATCCAAGCACCACCAACAGAAAGAGAGCCAAGAAGGGCCTTCTTGTGTACTCCATGGCCACGATCGAGATAGCAGTCTGTTCCTCTAAGTCTCGAATCAACTCTTCCGCTGTAATAATACCCGTTTCCAATCTAACCTGCTGTCAGTCATCTTTAACAGCGTGCCATAAATGCATAAAGACCAATCAACCTGTGGCAGCCTTATATGACCCTTTCAGTGAAAAAAAAAGTGTTGTGGTTGGCATGGAGGAGAAGTAAGACATAAAAAAACATTTAAAAACTGTACCTGCAGCTTAAACTACTGCAATAATAAACTTATGAGTATTTGTAGCCGGTCCTTGACTAGAGGACTCATTAAGAGTAGTTTTAATGACAGCATTTAATGACAACGTTATTTATGACCCTGTGTCAAAGATCAAGGAAATGCATGCGAACATACCAAACAGCAATAGAAAGTGTGTGTGTGTGTGTGTAATTTCTAACCATAAATGGACTGTATCTGAGAGATAATGCAACAGAGGAATACAGTTATGTAAGTGAGAAAGACAGAGTCCACCGGGACTGAGCCGAAAGGCAGAAGCACTCAGCCATCTATTTTCCAATGAATACATTAGCAAGAAGGGATATTAAGTATCGACAATCATGTTTTATGTGATCGCTTGTCCAAAATTTCCACATCACTCTTCTGAAAGAACAAGAGGTAACATGGCAACCGATGCAGAAAGCGTGTTTCACGTCTTATTCAACAGGTGCCATGCGTCACACAGGTAATTTAATCACATAATGTTACCTGCAAGTTCACTGATTAGTCTCACCAGTGTGAATGAGGCATTAATGCCAATTCAATTCAATTCAATTCAATTTTATTTATATAGCGCCAAATCACAACAATAGTCGCCTCAAGGCGCTTAATATTTGTACAGTAGATCGTACAATAGGCCAAGAACACAAAACAATTTTTATCCCCTTAATGGAAATGGGAATATAGTTTTTCTTCTTTTATTTAAAATTTTTTTCCGTAAATGAGAGCAAATAGAGGAAAAAATGTGGAAAGGAGTATAACATACAGTTTGTGTGACCTTGACCCATAAGAAAGAAAAAACATGTGTATTTTTCTTTAAAAAGTAACATTTGAAAAAGTTTTCAGTCCAAGAAATACTGGGAGCTCAGCACCAAAAATATGAATCAGGTATCAAAGTAGAAAAAGATGGTACGCCATCAAAGCAAGCAAAATCTGTGAAGCTTCATATTTAATTAAAATATCATTACTGATGCATTCTGGTCAGAAGCCAGAAAAAGAATGAGAAATGATAGTGAAGACACACGAGACCAACAGCATGAGCACATAAACCCTCAAATCCAGTTATCAGGAAAAACTTTTTCATTTTTTTCTATACCTAAAATTATTTGAAGATGTACAGCATGCAGTAATTCTAATTTAATATTTAATGTTTATTTTTATTTACTATTGGTCTCTACATAACATATATTTAATGTTTTTTACATTTACAGACATTTAATGGTTAGTTATTCTTAATCTCCCCTTCTCTTCCACAGGATGCCTTTTATCCTGTCTTCCTCCCCTCATCCCCAATGCCACAGATGGCCGCCCCTCCCTGAGCCTGGTTCTGCTGGAGGTTTCTTCCTGTTAAAAGGGAGTTTTTCCTTCCTACTGTTGCCAAACAGCTTGTTCATACTGGGTCATCTGATTGTTGAGGTTTTCATTGTTTTCGCTCTATTATTATAGGGTCTTTACCTTACAATATAAGGCGCCATGGGGTGCTTTATACTGAATTGAATTACATAAACAGTAAATGTGCTTGCAATTACTTATTTCCGTGTGTTGTTAAGCATAATAAATAGTCAATGCAAATCATAGTTCATCCTAAATTGAGTGATCTAAAAATTTGGAGAATAAACTGTGATGTTTTTAATGGGGATTTTATACTTTCATTTTGAAAAATATCCCAGTCCACATGAAAACACACACGCACAAAAAATGTTTAATAAAAGATGTCAGTCCATGCCAGAACAATAGACATGAACTAACCTGAACTTTACACCTTATAGGAATGTTAGTCAATCAGAAACCTACAAACAATAATACAGTGGCCCTCCTTTGACCACACATGTGACTTTGACATAAATGCAGAAATTGAAAATCTTGATCCTGGAGGAAGTTTTTTAAAAGCCTTGTCCAAACGTCTTCAGTGACCTAAAATGCAGTTTATGTGTGGACAAAAGGCATAGAAAAAGCTACATTTACCAAAATGCCTGTGCAGTTATGGCCTAAGTGGTCAAAATAAACAAAGCAGTGGTAGCAAAGCGTTATTATGAGGTCATAAAACTGTTTCCACCTGGAACACAAGAGCTCTAACTAATGCTAATATCAGTCTATTATATTAGCAGTGATGATAGTAGGATTCAAACATTTCATAAAATCTAATTTTGCATCTTAAATCATTTTAAATGCTACATAAAACATTTTTCTCTCTCATCTTTACCGTTTCCCTTTTAGCTAAAAACACACACTTCTATGTAGTTTACTATGCATGTTAAACAGTTGAATAGTACCTGAACTTTGAGAGGGCAGTGTACTCACAGTAATTGGGACTGTGGCTGTTTCTCCTTCCAGATTCTAAAAATGACCATAATTTACAAAATTACCTCCATGTTGTAATGTTTATTAGTTGAAACTAATGACTGAACGCAGAAAGTCAGCAGGAAAGTGTTTACTGGTGTCACAGAGCCAGGAAGTCAAGGGCCATTTTTAGCTATTCAGTACTTAAATACAACCTGCTCAGTGACCACAGTCGTTGCCTCCTGCTGGCCATTAAACAAAATGCAGGTTTAAGGGGCTTCAAGGCGGTCATTTATATGGTATGGTTGGGTTAATTGAGCAGTGGTAGCTTAATTCATTTTACTGCCAGCCTTCAGAGCAATTTAATGCTTGTTCTGTTGTACATTTAGTTCTTCTAGAATCAGTTTATATATATATATATAACTTTTGTAACTTTTGTAAAACATTATTAAAACATTATTTTGTGACCTTGGCCAACCTCTGCTTCATCCACCCAGTAAAAACTGACAGCACCTCTGTGAGAAAAGCAAAGTGTGACAGCTGAATGGGTTGATGTGGTGCGCTGTGTTGTGTGGTGAGTCCAAGACGCTGACATGTTGTCAGTGACGGTGGTGGAGAAATGCAACCACACTGCGTCCTCACTGCTGTGGGTCTCTGCGGTGAGCAGGACAGCAGGCTGTTGCACACACCCACCATCTGCTGTGGAGCTATGATTCATGACAATATGATGTCAGCTCATTAGTTTACTGTTGTGTATGTGTTTGAGTTAAACTCCAATGGTACCTGTGGGGAAAAACGGGTCATGGCAGCAATTTGTAGGATAAAGCTAGACTCAAAAAATATTTAGCAACAAAATAAGTGGAATAAAATGAATGCAGTGTGAAAAATTACATGTAGAAAAGGATTATTATTACATGAAAAGAATGGTTCGACATTTTGAATTGGTTGATTTCTAGATCAGCAATTGTTATTTGACTGCAGAGTTGACACCACTTTAATGTAGCTACACTAATAACACTTTATGTAATACTCGAAATACTGGGGGGGGAGTACGAGCACTTGCTGGTACTTTTTATTCAAGGGGAAAAAAGACTAGTCAAATGTACTTGATTAAAAGATCATCAGTGAGTGTGGGCATCATTCAGGTGTGTGTCATCCATAAAGACATGGATGAGCCAGTTTGGTGTGGAAGAACTTGACTGGCCTGCACAGAGTCCTGATCTCAACTGACAGAACACCTCTGGGATGAATTAGAGCGGACACTGTGAGCCAGGCCTTCTCATCCAACATCAGCATCCTCTGGAAGAACGGTCAGAAATTCCCATAAACACACTCCTAAACCTTGTGGCGAGCCTTCCCATAAGCTGTTATAGCTGCAAAGGGTGGACCAATAGCATATTAAACCCCATGGATTAAGAATAGGATGTTTCAATGTGTCACTGTTAGGACACACTGAAATATAAACAAGCTCAGTCTTTGCTGATTTTCAATTCAGTTCAATTTTATTTATATAAAATTGCCTCAAAGAATTTTATATTGTAATGTAAAGATGTCACCTATCCAGCATGAAGCAGTGATTTTTTTGCTCTCTATTATATTTTTAAAACGTGTGTTTGTTTGTTATCTGCTGCTTGGAGACAATTGTAGTGTTTGAGAGATTTGCAAAAGCTGGCACGATCGCTCAATATAGTGAATGTGGAGAATATGCACAGTGCAATGGCGCCCTCAAGTGTATGCAATATTGACTATTACTGAAGTTTAATGCAAGTCGCCTTCAGTATAAAATATTATCTAAAGATTTTAATTTAATTCAATTCAATTTAAATTAATTAATTAATTAATTAATTCCATATTTTGACAAGTAAAAGAAACATAATTTTAGTCATTTATTCAAGAAAAGTATGAGATATAATATTTTATATTGTAATAAAAAGCATGAGAATCTAGTACTGCCCCCTTTAGCAAGATTTATGAATGGCATTTGGCATTGTTATCAGCGGTCTCTGATGTTCACTTTTCTATGCAAGATTCCTTCAGCTGTGATATTTCTGACTTCAAATTTCCATAAATTCCAGTGAAATTCCAAATCTGGCTTTGGGAAGGCCGTAGTGCTCTCCTTTTTGGGAATCTCGTTGTGATTGTAGATGTGTGCGCTCTGACTGCAACAGCTGCAAGAGTCATCTGGGCCTGGGTTTGGGGGTCACAGAGACTTCTGCTCTTGGGCTGAATTTGTCAGGGCGGGCTGTGCTGAACAAAGCTGCTTGAAATCTGCCCTCCATCGTGATAGTGGTGTGCAATCGAGTGATTTATTCCACTGCAATTAGTACATGTTTAAAAAATTTAAAATCCTTGCCAGACCCCCCACCACCTCAACCAAACAAAAGGCCCGAGGGAGCGCTTTAGATCTTTGTATGATGACACCACACACTTTACTATGGCGGATATTTGAATAGCGAGGTTCTAATTAGCAGTCCCTGGAACCTCTGATTCTAATTATCACGGATTAAGTGTACTTTTCCACCTGATTTTGTTTTTTTTACATATTTATCTAAATAGTTACTTGTCCAAACATTCAAAAGACAATTTAAAAACTTCCACATGATTTCTATATATGGCAAAGTATCTGAAATGAAACTTCAAAGCAGGACGAGGCCATGGAAAAATCCAAATGTGTTTCCTATGCATATGACTGTGACTCAAATGTTGTGTTTCAGTGTAGATATTAAAAAGGCAGATAGAAAAAAGTAACAAAATCCCTTTACATAAAAAAACTTTAATGTTGCTTTCTTGCAGGTGTTTACTTAGAAATCAGCACTTTAGATCTGCTTATTAAACTGTATGTGGAAGCAGGAGTCTATCTTCATATCCCCAAAACCATATTTTTCAGGGTTTACCTGCCTCCATCACAAAGAAAGATAAAATCTTAGTAAGATTTCAAACACTCAACAGATGCACATATAAGTGTGTCCTATAAACCTTCATATATAATCCATTTGCAGATAAACAGCAAAATATACAGCAGATGGATTTAAGATACATCACTCAGATGTAAAATCTCAAGTGAATGTCAGACTAAGATCTCGTCTCAATACAAAGCCCACGCTCACGTTTCCACTGCCTTTGATGTGTGTTTGGAAGTCACCACTGCAGACAGCTCTGGTTCACATGACTGACTCAAGCCTGTGTGTCCCATCCAGTCAGCAGCACCCTCAAACGTGCTGACCCACCATGGAAAAAACACCTTGTAATGCTGTCTAAGGGTTTTCCCTCTGGTCCAACTTTATCTAGTCACAGTACCCTGAACAAACATGCTTTGGAAGGATTACATGGTGAGGAATGATGGTGTAACAGTGGTGGAAATGTCATGTGAAAACCGGTTCCAGCTGAGCGCGATCGTCCAGCTGAGGCTGGAGATAAGGCAGTACGACCCCCACCTACCTATGTGAGGTAGTGTGGTGTCAGCAGGGAGACGGCAGCTCTCCTAACATGTGTTATGAGCTGATACAGGTTTAAAATGAAGGCCTCACCGTGGTTACACACAGGTCGACTTACAGCCTACAAAAGGTCCTGCTGTAGGTCCATTGTGTGAAGCGCTGCTGAACAGAGACCACACTGAGTTAAAAGAATATAAATAAATATAAAAAAGGAGGAAGAATGTGGGAACAGCACTGCTTTTTATTTGCACAGGCAGAGTTTGCTGAGCATATACACTCTGTTGGCCTGAGTTGCATTTAGGAGCTGTCCAGCACAACCATACCGTTCTATTTCAGGCCGATGGTGGGAGGTGGGGGAAAGCAGGCTTCACTCCACTCTGCAGCACTGATATTAGTGTTACAGACTGAACTGGCAGCTTTCTCACAGTATGATATACAAAAAATCCACCCCCAAAAACGCACAGGATATAGCACAGGAACAGTCACAGCATGTGGATTACATGCTGAAAAAGGCAGAGAGCAGATTCTTGCAAACAAGGGTTTGTTTTTCCTCCTCTTTATGGTAACTAACCTGATCTGTGTGCATTTGGACCGAGAGGGGACACCAGAGCACAGATCCAAGGTGAACATGTACACTGAATGTGAGATATTGAGTAACTTATCCTTGCTGTAAG
>VVHJ01042487.1:0-16246 GCA_015107715.1 Tylochromis polylepis | reverse complement strand
GAGAAATTTTGGTTTTTTTTTTTTTTGGGTGGGGGTGGGGGGCAGAGGAAAGTCATCCACACCGCCACCAAACCCCACCCCATCCCCTTATAACACACAGGCCAGTCATTTGAGCTTCTCTGACATGCAGCACTGAGGAAATTCAGCCAGCACGACTGATGGGGAAACATGCTCCTTCAACAGTTACATAAGCTTCTGCTGTCGGTAACCAAAGTTTGCTGCTAGTGAAGTTGGCTGTCATGTCTCCTATAAAGGGTGTAACCACTGTCTGTGTTTGAACACACGATTTAGACTCCCTTTACCCAGAGCGAAATTACTGTAAATCAACTGTTTACTGAACCTAAAAAAAAAAAAAAATACCATCTGCATTTGGAACTAAACAAACTTTCCTGCCTGGGGAAGACAGTGGTGGAAAAAACAACCAAAGATACAAGAATGCAATTCACTTTTTCATGCCTGCAAATACTATTAAGTAAACCACTCATCTCTCAGGCTTTTGCACAAAGCCCATTTGCCAATGCACATGACCTTAATAGCTTAACTTTTGTACACATTTTATTGGCCTGACGTCTGTACCTGCCAGTCAGAGGCACTGTGTAGTCTGTTGTGATAATGTAGTTCAAAAAGCTCCAGTGGTGGCAGACTTCGCTGGATTGCTTTAATGCTTGACGACTATAGTTTTAATTCAGTATGCAAGCAAAAAAAACAAACAAAAAAAAACAAAAGGCAACAACATGCTTATTTTGCACAGTTGTGTTTTTGTTCTGCCATTTGTAGACAGAACCAACACACTTAGAAGAAATTAGGTCAATATTCAAGTTCACTGACCTAAGCAGAAAGGTAACAGGAAATAAACTCAGCCAGATTTCCTACCATACTGTGCTGCTTCACCTAGAGATAGTCCCACAGATTTAAAATAGCACTTCCATAAAGTTGGGGCATTTACAAGAGAAACACTCAAAGCAGATGCTGATATATTCAGAAAAGTCTCAGGACTGAGTTGAGATAGATGCATGTACAGCAAACGACCAAACCATAACTGTGCTGGTCCCCTGACTGTGAAACCAAGGGACACTGCACGCTCATTGCCTAATGCTTTATGACAAGCTACTGCCGTTTTTTCCTCCTTTCGGACTCTAATGAGAACCGTAATTTATAAAATTAACATCTTTCTGTGTTTGATAAGATATGAAAATGGTGACTGACAGGAAAGCCTTTACAGAGGTCATAGAACAAGGAAGCAGAGGGCTGTTTTCACAAACACTTCTCTACAAATGGACCCTTTTGTAAACATGGGAGTCACACTGTGTTGGCCATTAAAAAGAATACAGATTTAGACCACTTCCATACTGGCTTCACTTCAGACCAGGAAGTTGCATCCATTTTTTTTAAATATAGCCTTTGATTAGGAGCCACAGGAAAAGCTGCATTACTACATTTTCCATAAATCTGCTCAATACAACTTGATTTATACAATCCCCGTTGAAAGCTCACAGCTTTTTACCATCATCTTCTTTCTGCTGCTCCTTTCAAGGGTCACCACAGATGATATCACCTTTGTGCAGTATATCCACTATCCCTCCTGTACACATGTCCAAACAACCTCAGCCTTACTGCTCTCTCTTTTTACTATCACACATCCATTTTTTTTTGTTGAGGCTCAATCCAAGTTGACCTAACCCTGCTCATCCTTTTCAAGTTTATCTCGTCAGACTTTACAAATTTCCATTCAAGTCACTGTTTTCTCAGCCTGGTTAATAATTCCTCTGACAAATATTTTTTTTCCTATGCAAAATTAGTGGAGTGAATTAAATAGTATGGATGAAACAAACAAAACAATACTTTACAATCTGTACTCCACTGTTGACACTGACCAATAATCATCCCATTTGAGCATCAACAGTCTGTGACAAGCAGACATCCCACTCTGAGAATGATGAACATACAGTTAGAACATAGCTGCAGTGACACAGCATCACGCCAGCATAGCCTGTCTCCTCCCTCCCCTTCTCTGTCCTGTCCCCATGTTCCTCTGGTAACGCTCTGCCAAAACCCACACATGCCCAGTCTCCAGGCTTTCAAATTTCACAACAGGATGCTCGGTGGTATCCTTATGTCAGGCAAACTGTGAGAAGCTGGCTCCATGTGTTTGTCTGCCGTGAGTTTTAGTCATTTCCTCCAAATAAAGCTTGTCTGAAACCACTGCATTTCAAACATGAATGTTCACTGATAGAGACAAGACAGATAGTAAACACCTGCCTGTATTAGCTATATAGACTCTGTATGCCATCCATAAGAAATAGCACCCATTTTGGACCCACATTCCCAGATAAGGTCACATGCTTGCAGTCCTCAACATCAGCCTTGTGTTTGCTGCAGTAGACGAAGTGATCATCAAAAGGTTTAAATGTGAACATACCACCAATACCAGCCTTTGACGACCCCGCCCCCACCAAAAATATATACAAATCTGATATAGATACAGCAGAGACATTTACACCAAGCTTGTCAAGACAACGGTCTGTCCAAACTGTGAGACACTTTTGCTTTGGCACAGGGGCGTGTCAGTGTTTACTCGTGCGCCAGACACACGACAAAGGCATCTATTCGGGTGTTATTTACAGTAAACGCATATCCACGCACAATAGAAGCTGCCCTAAATATCTGCAAATACAAGCCCGCTGTTGCTGCTGTATGTTATGCAGTTAGCCATGCTGCTAACTTTCCTAGGCCCAACCTCGATCTACCACGTGGTTTCTCCTGCTACTGGCGCGATGTACAGCCCAGCTGCCGGCTTCACGCCAGCCACACCTCAGTCGACAGCACATATGACAACCATCTATTTCACGTACAGCACAAAGCATACACAACCAACAACGTGTAGAGGAGGCAGCAATGAAGACAAGCGTGACACAGGTCGGATCTAAGGAGAAATACTAACCCGGTCGAGCTAAGCAGGTGGCTCCTGGTTATTAGCTCGTTGGTTCAATAGCTGCTATAGCTTTAGCTATATGAGGATAAACAGGGCGGCAGTGATGCCAGTGGTGTCGTGACAGTGATGAATACTGTAACTAACCCGAATGAGTCAGACACCTCAGTTTCATTTTGCAGCCAAACATCTCGCTCAGTTCTGACAACTGGATCGCCTTTACGACAACCTACGCTTACACCGGTGCAGTACAGGGGATGCCGAGAGGAAATCCCAGATTCTCGTGTGGTTTATCCCCCACTGCAGTTGACAAGTTAAAAGCACAGTGATCCGTCTACTCAACCACCCAGGCTCCAAAACACACTGTCCAGTTTCTCTTCATTCCTGGAATTGGAGTTGTAGCATATGTCTTGCTCATGACCAGAAAGACACTTGCGCCATGTATACATCCAGATCTTTAAACCAGCTTTACATGCTTGCCCAACGCAGTGGGTTTCAGATTGCTGCTGGTACCAATCACCATCACATGGTTTCAGGTATCAAGTTCTCAGTAT
This sequence comes from Tylochromis polylepis, assembly GCA_015107715.1. NCBI lineage: Eukaryota > Metazoa > Chordata > Actinopteri > Cichliformes > Cichlidae > Tylochromis > Tylochromis polylepis. The sequence continues at coordinate 12,763 of VVHJ01042487.1, read as the reverse complement.
GCATGTTATAATACATACATACATGAAATGACTACAGTCATCTCCATGTAAAGCCGGGCAGTCAAAAAGGTGTAAGAGAGTTCTAATACTTTCAGTCGGGAGCTTGGCACTACGGCAAAACACGCCTTCAGCAGGCAAAAGTGGTTTCACTGCTCACGTATCTATGTAGGCTACTTTGTAGCTAGCCTACAAAAGGTTCAATAGCTAGCAAGAGAATTTACGTTTACCGGCGAAACAACAGCACTGTGACACGACAGTCTGTTTGTCACTTTTCTTATATGATATATTACACACAACATAATGTATGTCCCCGAGTCAAACAGACATGCAAGCAACTTGGTCGAAATGCTAGCTTGCTAGCCGGACAAGCTAAAGTGAAGAAAGAACACCCACGTCGCGTTAGCATGGAATGCTAGCGACCAGCTAGCTAGCTAATCCCTAAAAACACAGCAGGAACACCAGCCAGCAGAAAGCACTCAACAAAGTCACAGGACACAGCCAAATCACCACACTAAAATGTCAAAGGTAGGTCTGAACGTCTCCCCAGAGTCTCCGTAGAACACAGGCGTGACATTTATCTGAGATATTAAATGTTTTAATAAAGAATTTAGCTGAGGACTGTGGCGTTACCTTTCTCTCCTTGAGTCCGCGGAGCCGGACGGACGGAAAGTCTTCCCGGAAGCCGGTACCTAGTGATTCCGGCAAAATCCCATCACGTGAAAGTTTCCCAGTAATCATGTTCTGAACATAAGGTAACATCTTTAGTCACCAGGGTTTTCTCTACTCTGCTTGTGAGTAACAGGCATACATTAGCATTTTCAGTGACTATTTGTACTTTTAAAATAGACTGAAGTCCTTTGTGAAAATGATGTGAAGTTGGTTCAAACAATTATCATGGCTATTTTTTTATTATCACATAGCAATAAAAAAGGCATTTAAATGGGATAAATACTATAAATAATAACCTGAAGATCAAAGCAAAATAGCAGAGACACCATTGAGTATATTCAGCGTTTAAAATGTCACAAAAAGCTTGAGCAACTCTTGTCAAAAACAAAAATTACTAGATCAACTAAAGTGTAATGAGATGGAAAAATCAAAGTTGAAACAAGCAATTTAGGTGGCAGGTATAAACTATTAAAACTATGAACTTCATTTTTACTGCTAACAAGCTCACTTGGATGACAAAGCCATGTTAACTGCTTGAATAGGTTTAGCAAGAGAAATATAACATATTTTGCTTAATTACAAAAACAGTCACAGCATTTCCACAAACTGGTCAACGTTTTTATTACCGATTCAACCTTATACAGTACTGTAACAAAAACCAAAAAGAAAATCGTGCTGTTGAATACACACTTTTAAATGCTTTTATTACAAATGAATTTAATAGTTGGAGGGGGAAAACACATGTGAAGCACTGATGAGGATTTTAGTCATTCATTTGCAGATGTTGAACAGGTCCCAACTTTATAAACTGGCCTCAGGTCAGTCAAACAGCTGGTTCAGTACATGTGGGAGAGATGGATCAAAACTGGAGCAATGAGGAAACCATCTTTATGTAGAGAGGATGAGGTCCCAGTATGCCCTCCCTGTGTCATACCAGTCCAATTAACCAGACCCTATCCATCCATTTTTAATGACTGCTAGAGCTGGGCTGCAGACGACAGATGAAGAAAGACAGGCCTGTCTAGCCCTTTTCCAGCCATGCAATGAACAACTAATTATAACAACTGCCAAGAGCCATGGAGGGCTACCCTTAGAAACACGAGAAAAGGCCAGTGAGGACGGGTGCAGTCTAGGTTTCATAGTTAGGGTTCTTGCGGAGGATGACAAAGCCCTCCAGGATGGGCGTGACGGGCAGGTACTCCTCTGTGGCCAGCTCTGCCCTTTCTCCATGAGCCAACAACACTGGCGTGGTGTGAGTCTGGAAACCTGTGATGGCCTTGGGCTTACCTGCCTGGCCCACAACATCCACAGCCTGTAGACAGGCCAGAGAAACTTGTGTTAAACGACCATGTCCATTTTTTGGCCATAAAATTACATACATTCTCCAATAAACTTCTATTCTTAAACATTTTATTTCTCTGAAAAAGTCAAGAGCTGTTAAAGTTCTTCTTGCATCCAAGAAGAGACCTGTTCAGGAGGGAATTAATTACATGGGTAAGTAGGATAGGTAATCTCATCTTTCTCTGAACACAGTGTGAAACTTTATCTGTGGTGCTTTGTGTTAGGGGAAAAAGACAGAGTCAATAAGCTCTGCAGACTTTTAATGTCTCAAATAAGTTATCCCAGGCTTTACCTGTCCAACTCTAACAGACACAGGCAGTGGTCGGAGCTCCTCATCAAATGTGACCAACATACGTGGCTGCATGGCTGCTACCAGGCCATAGAGAATGTAGTGAGATTTCCCCAGGATTACTGTAATGCACACAAAAGACACGAGGGGATGTTAGCACAGGAGACTCTCGGTTCAAAAGAACTTTCAAATTACAGACTAATAACGGATGTGTGCAGCTGAGTGGGAGAAAATTAACTCACTGTTCTTGACGTCGAGGAAGGAGACGAGCACAGTGAGCAGTCCCGCCACAGCAACCTGACTCATCAGCTGCCTGTCGCTATGGTAGGGACAGAGTGTGAGTGTGCCTTTGCCCAGGTGAGTCAGACCCTGCGGAGGCAAACACGGCAAAAAGTCAATAATTACTCTAACGCGCACACACACAGACACTTTTCCAAAAGTTCAGTTGTGTCTTGTACAGGGTTCCTTTTGTTTTGCCACCCACCTGAGCCAGTCGGACCATGAAGAGATTATTGGGATCTTTGGCGTGATATTGTGCCAGCTGCCGCAGCATGGCTGCCAGTCGGGCGTTATTTGTGCCTGAGGAAATGGAAAAAATTAAGAGCCTGTTAAACTTTTAAAGGGCATTGACACTGGTGGCACTCTCAGTGGAGGAGGCATTGTGCTCCAATGAAAATGCCAACTAAGTAACATGCACCTTCAAGCATTCTGTGCCATTTTTAGTGAGAAACTTTAGTCCAGTTAGTTTTTCGGACAGCTGGCACATTAGTGTCCTAACCAGTTAGCATGGTTCTACAGTACTTTGAGCAAGACAATGAATTGTTCTATGCAGGCTGGGACATCTTTAACTGCTACATGACCATGTGATTGAGCCACACATTTTAGCTGGATTTAAAATACAAGTTTGTTATGAATAAAGTGGTGAAAGGCTTGAAATGAAAATATTTGAAATCCCATGAATTGAATGCATTAATTCAATTGCGTTCAATTTTAACTGCTTTCTGAATTTTTCTTAATTTTGGACCAGTTTATTATTCTGTTTATAACTGAATTGACTAGGAAATTAGCCACTAAGAAGATCCCTTGGGCACAGCAGCATTTTTTCCAAATAGCCAGCACAGGAAGAGATTGCAAAAAGATCTTAGTTCTAAATTGATCTATGATCTCAGTAAACATTTTGAAACTGGGTTTTTGGTGACTAATTTCACAGTCACTAACTTCTAGTCTTATTTAATACAAAAATATCCTTATTTTGTAAAAGGAGTCTCATTGTAAAATGAGAATAAAATGGACAGCAAAGCAGGGTGAGGGTTAGGCAGCTTTCTGTAATTTCTTAAAGTAGTCCTCAGGAAATGTTTTCCAGGCTTCTTTAAGGACATTCAAAGCTCTTCTTTGGATATTTCTGCATTTTGTTGTGTTTGCTGTCAAGTTGATCCCTCACTGCTTCAGTAATGCTGAGTTTCAGGCTCTGGGGAGGCCAGTCCATGACTGACAGTGTTCCACTGTGTGTTTTTCTATCCAGATGTGCCGTTACTGCATCGGCAGTGTGATTTGGATCATTATCATGCTAAAAATTTAAGCTGTTTCCAATCAAAATGCTTTCTAGTCGGTATTGCATGGTGGATAAAAACCTGACAGTACTTTTCTATGTTCATAATTACATCAATTTTGACAAGATCTCCAACACCACTGGCTGAAATGAAGCAACCATGACAGAGCCTCCACTGTGTTCCATAGGTAGTTGTGGATATTCACAGTTGTACCTCTCTCCTGCCCTCTTCTGTACACACTAACAATTTGAACCAAAATCTTCAAATTTTGATTCATCACTCCATTAGACCTGTTGCCACTTTTAAGTCCAGGTCTTATGTAATTTGGCATACCTAAGCCTTTTTTCCTTGTTCTCTTTCCTTAAGAAAGGCTTTTTGACAGCTACCCTTCCACTGAGATCATTTTCATTTCTGATGACATAGATGACGTAGTAAATGGAGGTGCCAGATGCATTTCTCAGCTCCTGTGTCAGGTCTTTGCTCATTTTCTTTTCCTATTTGTTAAGGACATCATTTTCAGATAATATTCATCTGCTGTAGATCGTTTTAAAGTCTGTCATTTTTTTGTTTTATCTTTCACTTTGTCCAGTTTCCACAAATTATTTAAGGATGATAATATTTAGGATCAGATTTAGGATTGGTGTTATCAAAATAACATTCCTCTGAAAATGGTCAGGTACAAGGCCTGGACAGAAAATGAGTGAAAAAGCAGCCAATGTCCAAAGAAAACTCTTCAGAAAGTTGGAGAACTATTGCTCAAGACCATTTTAAAATATTACAACAAAGTTTCATTGGAAGTAAAATATCAAGAAATGAGGGGTGGCTCAATACTTTTGCACAGTATTGTATAATGGCAACCATTGTTAGTTTTCATGATTTCATATTGTTCCTAAACTTACCACTGCCCACCATGCCCATGGCAAAGATGGAGTTGTGGGAGACCTCGGGGTCAGCATCATGGGAAAACTTGCTGAGGGTGTCCAAGATGTTCAGACGTGGGTTAGACACAGAAATGAGGGCCAGGGCCAGGGGCACCGCTCGCCTCAGGGTGGGTTCACCGTAACGCAGCTGATAAAATGCAAAGAAAGAAAATTAAAGTTCATGACAGCATAAATCAGGAATATACAGGAACAAAAATGTGTTTCCAATTATATGAATTGCGTACTTAGGTAGTTGCATCCTTGTATACATATGACAGAAAGGAACTCTTTATGAATAACAACAAGAATCAGGATAAAAGGAGGAGTGATGTGAGTGAGAAGAATAAAATGCAGAATAGAGGTCTAGTCAGTGCTGACTTCATTTTTGAGAAAAATTAATACTAAGACATTAGAGGTGGTGAGATAAGACAACAACAAAGCATTTAACAATGAAATTGAAAATATTCACTGCCGGTAAAGTAGTGTCACTGACCAGGTGTCCAAATGTTCGCAGCGCCATCTCTGAGCCAATCTCCTCTCCCATGGCAATAAGGGCAATACCAAGAACAGCCACACCCTGACGGAGTAAACAAAATAATCAAGGCTTTTTTCCTTCTACCCATGCAGGAAAACAGATAGATAAAAAGAACTGATGTATGATTATAATCACTACAAGTCTGTCCTTACTTGGTGGGAGCCCATGTCAGCAGCAGTCTCCTTCTTGTCTTTGTCCTTCTTGTCCTTCTTATCTTTGTCCTCCTCTTTTTCCTTCTCCTTGGCTTCATAATGCTCACTGCAGATGTGGAGAAGCTGCTGCACCTTTAGCACATTACCAGATCCTGGACAGACGAGGAGGAAATTATAGCAGTGAAATATAACTAACATAGGTCTGCAGTAGGTGTATGGTAAGCCTAAAAGACTAACCTGCATATGCACAAATATCCACTAGTGTGTTGGCAAAACTGCGGAAAGGTTCAGGGACAACCTGCAAAGCTGCCAGAGTAGTCTCAATTGCTTCTCCTTTCCCTAAAGACAATGAAATGACAGCAGTTAGAGCAGCTGACCAGGAGGAAAGAAATTATGCACTAGAATAAGAACTTAAAGATTTTATTTGGCACAAAATGATTCAGAAGAAGCTGTCAAACTTTGAGAAATTGTGCATTTTATTTTCCTTCTTCTCCCCAAATGCGTACCCAGGTGGTTGAGTCCCAAACCCAAAGGCAGCCAGCGAGCGTATGTGTCCTTCAACTCCTGTTCGTTCTTCTCCATGATGGTCTGGACAATGGTGGAGGTCACATCACCGTTACAAGTTCCTACTGCGATCATACCACATGCCAGCGCCGTAACACCAACCACCTGAGGATTTAAGACACACCGAAATGATACTAATCTGATCCTCCTTAAGGGTAGGAAGCTATATAGAAAATGTGAAGCCATACCTCCATGCTGGATTTAGAGTCTCCCATGACGGGGAGAAGGAGAGAGAGGACATCTTCTCTGTTGGAGCCAGCATAGGCAAGACCCAGTCTGAAAAGAAGAAGACAGGGAGTAGGACATAATGTGATTACTTAACATTCAAAGAACATAAGACAAGATACCTCTATGAATGGTTCCTACAAGCATTCTCCTCACCCAAAGATGGCTCCTATCCTCATGATGTTGCTGTTGTGGAGGACGTAGTCAGAGAGCAGGGCAAGAGCTGGGTCACACTCATTCCTTACACCCGAGTTTACAATGCCACAGGCCAGAAGGGCACCAGACTGCACAGACAAGGATGATGCATGAGGGGGGTGATACCCTTTGGGCTTCACTATTTCCCTCTACTAATTCACAATAAGCCTGAGGATCACATATGTTGTTCACAGAGTTAATCTCACAAGTCACTGAAGCATGAGTGCTTTATAAAGCTGCCTTGCCATAAAAACAGTGCTGCAGATGCATTACAAATGCCAAAACAGGACAATGATCTGTATATAAGGAAAAGTATGATGTGTCCCTTTTTTCTATCCAAACTATACCTTGATGTAGTCTTCAGAAGAGTAGAGGTATTTGTCAATCTGCGTCAGACCACCATCCACATCCCACAGCAGGATCATACCCAAGGAAGCTGCAGCACTCAACATGCCTGAAGACAGCGGCAAATAAAATGTGCTGAAGACTGCCAGAAATGCTCACAGATATATGATTGCGAGACTGAAAAGTACCCACAGAAGCCCTCCACCTTTATATGCTGTGTGTGCTACGTGTTTTTTCATACCGTGGTCCTTGTTCTTGTACAGCCACTTATTGCCATCATCTGTGAGGAGTTTATCTTGTCCAAAGGCTGCGTTCACAAAGCCGTTCACAAAAGAAGAAGCCAAGTTCATCCGGGCCGAGTCCACTTGGGAGCCACTGCTTCCAAACCCTGCCATATACAGCACAAAGGTGATGAAGCGTGGCTACATTTAGCTCAACTTACCAGTAAATCACAAAACACAGCGCCTATCAAACTACCTCATTTTGTCTTTAATGATGTGAATTTGAATGGATTTAAAAAACAAACAAACATCAGCCTCTTAAAGTGAAAGTGAACCAACTTGCAGCACATGTGCTTACGATACAGAGGTTAAAGCGAATCAAACTGAGACCGCTCACAGTTTTAAAGACTTGAAATCAGTATATCAGTCTTCAAATTGATATACCACCTAATAGAATAGAAACAGAAAATCTTTTCATATGCACTCACTGTTGTTTTCCAGGTGTGTTTTGTAGATGTCATCTGGTACTTTGGGCTCCATGATATCCAACTAGGGAAGACAAGACAAGTTTGTTATTAATAAAAGTGAAAAGGACTGAGTCATTGGAGAGTGAAGCTGTGCTTAGGCTATAATCCTCCATCTCCCTTTATGAATCATAGACCATTATTCTTAAAGTGCTAGTGATGAGAGTCATTTTAGGCTTTTCATTCAGTACTTTCACCATCTATCTGTCACCTACTCCAGAGGTAATTTATTCTGCCTTTTATCTTCTTTGTACAATTTTGGCATTATATTAATCCACAGTTAATCTCAATCAAATCTTCAGCTGCAACCTTTCTACAAAAACAAAAAACAAAACAAAACTTGTGTTTCCTGTTTGTATAAGTGATTCCAGATAGTATAGACAAAGGGTGGTACATTGGGGGCTTTCTGGGTACCTGAATTTAGATATCGAAATCCGAGTACAAAAAGTCTGGATAGTGGAAGTTTAGATGTTGCTAACCACGTCATCACATTACATACCATTGTTTCTAACCCTTTGAAAAACATTTCCTCAAAGTTGTTATTAAGAACTGAAGGGTTGTGCTATGCAGAGGACAAGTTGTTACAGGATGGATCTGAAAAAGCTGTCATAATGTGAAAACTGGGCAATCAAAACACTCAATGTTTGACTTGTAAATAAAAACGTAAATCGATCTTCATGAACAATTTTTGTTGCCATTTACCAGTTTTATTTGTACAGTTTGATCAGAAGTTTACCGTCACCCATCATAAGGATGGATGTTATCGTAATATTCGGACTTGGAGTCAAACTGTTTCTCAATGGTGGAAAGACAGCATGCATGTTTATTGATTTAAAAAAAAAGAAAAAGAATTATTGGCTTCAAAAGCTGAATTTATTTTTTTGGGTGATTTTTTTTTAAAAAAAATTCACACAGGGTCAAAAGTACACATAGTGCCATTAAAAGTATTTGCCCCCTTTCTGATTGTGGTTTTTTTGTGCATATTTGTCACACTTATATTTCAGAGCAAACAAATTTTAAAATTAGACAAAGATAACCCAAGTAAATATAAAATGCATTTTTTTAAATGATGATTTCATTTAAAGGAAAAAAAATACCCAAACCTACCTGGCCCTATGTGAAAATGTCATCAGAAATGGCTCAAAGACACTTTCTCAACTTGTGTAAATATACAATTCCCCTGGACTTCCCTGACAAAGAGGAACTATTTGTTATAATTAGTCATGATTACTAAAGAGAAGTTAAGAGAAGTTAAAAGGATTATTATTATTATCATCATCATCATCATCATCATTATTAGATCCCCCACTGAATTAAAAAAAATATCTAATTTTTATGGGAGTTTCATTCTAATGGAGAGAGCCTGAATATGAACAAAAAATCCAGCAAAAACACATTACATTGAAGTTATAAATTGATCTACATGTCTGAGTGCTATAGGCATTTCATCCTTTGCATCCAACCAGAATTCTGGGTCTCACAGATTGGCTGTGTTTCTATGTGGTACACAGATTATAGTCAATCTATCCTGTTATGGCTACAAAGCACACTTGTGCACAGAAGCAATTTCTTTCATTCCAGCCTCTCCACCACCACTGGCAAGGACAAAGAGCTGTCAAAGGACGTCAGGGACAAGACTGTAGACATGCGAGAGGGTGGAATAGACTACTAGACCATCAGCAACAAGTTTGGTAAGAAGGTGACAACTGTTTTGTGTGATTATTCAGAAATGGAAAAAACATAAAATGACTATCAATCAGCTCCATGCAAGATCTTGCCTCATGGGTGAGGTTTATCAGAAGAAAGGTGGTGGATCAGCCCAAAACTACACGAGCTCACTAACAAGCTCATCAAGAAAACAAGAAACCTGAAGAGGAGTGGGCCAAATTCCTTCCTGAGATGTACGCAAACCTGGAGACCAACTACAAGAACTTACCACTGTGAATGCCAACAAGGGTTTCTCCACGAAGTACTAAGTCAAGTCTTGCTTGGGGATCAAATACTTATTTCAATTAATGGAATGCACATCAGTTTATAACTTTTATTTAATGTGTTTTTGCTGGATTTTTCATTGATATTCTGTCTCTCTCCATTAAAGTGAAAGTACCATAACTATACTAGACTGTTCATTTCTGTCTAACTGAGCAAACTTACAAATTCACCAGGGGATCAAATAATTATTTTCCCCACAGTATCTAGACAGCTGTGGTCAGATGTGCTTATTAGCCAGCAGCAGCAGCAGCAGCTTTTAAAGCTGAACATCTATCTGGCCATGTACTGCTTCAAGGCTTATTAAACAATGCATCCATTCTCTTCCACTTAACCTTTTCAGGGTTGGGGGGTGGGGGGCTGGAGCCTATCCCAGCTGTCTTAGGGTGAGGCCTCTCGCAGGGTGTACCTGGTTGGCACTCTGTCACAGGGCTAACACACAGAGACTGAATAAAGCCAGAGTACCTGGAGAGAACATGCAAACTGCACACAGAAAGACCCTGGCCTGATGGTGGAACTGAACTCAGGCAACAGCCTGTGAGGCAACAGTGCTAACCACCGTGCTGCCCCTTATTAAACAATTCTCAATACATTCTTTTAAACCTTAAAATACATTTCTTTATAACCTCCTGTCCTACCTCTCTAGCTAGGGCCAAGAAGTTGCTGTTGAGCTGCACATTTGACATGATCTCAGTCAAGTCTTCATAGTCCTCTACATCCTCATTAAGCTCCAGGAACATGCCATGACGACCCAACATGAATGCCATCTGTTTCTGGATGACTCTGGAAGGGATAAAATTACAAGGAGTTTGTGTTTAATGCACCTTATCCACTAATATCTGACTAAATGACTTTGATATACCTTATTAAAGTTAAATATATTTACACACTCGGAAATTGCGTCAGCAAGTTTTGCACCTGTGAGAATCAAAATGATCATGTTGGGTCTTTAAAGTTAAAGGCAGAACTTTAAAGTTCTTACATGTCTTTGCAGGATGTGAAGATGTTTTCGACAAGCTCCACGTCATTGAGCATCAGGGCCAGTCGCAGGGCTTCTGGATAACAGTTGAACTTCCTGAAGATGTTCAAGGCGCATCTCAGCAGTGCTGAGTTCTCTGGCTCAGGAACATAACTCACACAGCTGAACAAGTGAAGCACAAAGTTAAGAGATGCTCATATTCCAGTGAAAAATCACTCATTCATGTTTAGACTATACAACATGCTAAACTAAACAAGGTTTGTGTAGAATAACTCCAACACACCTGGTGAGGTAGAGGCAGACTTTGCCATAAGCGTTTTCATCAATATAGTCCTCCAGCATGTCCAGCCTCTCAATCTCCATCAGCAGGTCACATGCCTCGTGCTCAGCATTGTGGGCCATGTTGTAGGGCACAATCTCCTTCACTAGTTTCAATAGCGTTTCCTGCTGCGTCTTATCATTCTCCTCTACCTCCTGCCACTCTTTAGCCACCTCACCTGCAAGGTGCCTGAAAGACACGGACAGAAAGGTGTTTGTCACCAAAAAATGAAGCAAAAAGAAGATAAAAATGTTTTCCACTTATTCAACAGAAGGAAAAACACAATATCTGTCAAGCTTTTGTATAAATTCCTTTCAGTATCAAACTCCAAGTGTGACTGATCAGACCTCAATCACTAATCAAAATATATCTGTAACTAATAATTTGGGAAGTGTTTAGTACTGACTTTGGAACTTTTTGAAAAGTGCAAAATTAGTGACAAGTTTCAGTTTCATTAGCAATCAGATGGTAACATGGAACATTCTCAATTACTAGAAAGTGAGACAGGAAAAAAAGTGGAGCCACAGAGCTGCTGCAAATTTTACTGTTAAAAAATGTCAATATTGAACAGTGAAAACACATTAGAGTGAAAGCTATGTAGAGCTGTGGCTGCTCATCTCTGGCTGACACATAATGGACAGCAAAGAGGCAGCACCATGCTGAAGAACACTATGGTGAACTGAAAGTATATATTTCTAGAGCTGACAACAGCTGTTCCTCTCACTGTAAGCAAACCAAAACCTTAGTGAATAGAGAGCCAATTAGAGTCCTTTAAGTCCTCAACATGTCTAAACATGTGAACCTGAACTCCTCAGTTAGATCATTCCAAAGCGGGGCCCTTTACTCAACAGAAAACTTTGTGGCGTTCTCAACACTCAACGATAACATGTCTTACCTGACGTATTCATGTCCCCAGGAGGCCAGCTCTTCCTGGGAGCCCACCAGGCGGTACTTCAAACACTCCCTCTCACCGCTCATGGTCATAGCAAGCACTGATACGACATCAGCACAGAAGCGCTGCAACGACAAACATGAACACACATCTGCCAATGAAACACTGTTTAAAACCAATCCTAACGTTGGACATTTTTCAAATGCCCCACAATATAATGTGATGTAATTTCCTACTAACCACTCAAAGTACTTTTACCTAGAAGTTCCATTTTAATCACACATTCATACAGCACTTCTATACACTTCCAAGTACTTTTTCTACCTCACGTTCATGGCCAAATAGCCCATCATGCATGTCTTTGAACTATGGGAGGAAGCTGGACCACACGGAGGAAACCCACACAGGTACAGTGAGAACATGTAAATTTCACACAAAAAGCCACAGCGGAAGTTTGAACATCATGCTAACCACTCCATCACCATGCTGCCCAAAACACTTTAAAGATGGTACTTGTTAGACATGAGTGGCAGGACTGTCATACTTAAAAATTCTTAATGGTTTCGTGCAATGCATCAAGCTTCTTCCTCTCACATCACATTTGCCCCATTTATACACTGCTCAAAAAAATAAAGGGAGCACTTAAACAACACAATGTAACCCCAAGTCAATCACACTTCTGTGAAATCAAACTGTCCACTTAGGAGGCAACACTGACTGACAATCAGTTCCACATGCTGTTGTGCAAATGGAATAGACAACAGGTGGAAATTATAGGCAATTAGCAAGACATCCCCAATAAAGGAGTGGTTCTGCAGGTGGAGACCACAGACCACTTCTCAGTACCTATGCTTTCTGGATGATGTTTTGGTCACTTTTGAATGCTGGCGGTGATTTCACTCTAGTGGTAGCATGAGACGGAGTCTACAGCCCACACAAGTGGCTCAGGTAGTGCAGCTCATCCAGGATGGCACATCAATGCGAGCTGTGGCAAGAAGGTTTGCTGTGTCTGTCAGCGTAGTGTCCAGAGCATGGAGGCGCTACCAGGAGACAG
>VVHJ01042486.1:4140-20070 GCA_015107715.1 Tylochromis polylepis | reverse complement strand
ACCATATGTTGGTGCGGTTGGCCCTGGGTTCCTCCTAATGCAAGACAATGCTAGACCTCATGTGGCTGGAGTGTGTCAGCAGTTCCTGCAAGACGAAGGCATTGATGCTATGGACTGTTTGACTTTGAGTCAAACAGAGAAATTTAAGCTTTTCATAATTTAGTCAGATATCAGCCCACAGATCAATCTTCTGTCAGTAAATCTAATCACTTCAGACCAGGATGATATCATAGTAGAGCTAATTGGTGCTTGCAATCACTTATGATGATGAATAATCCAGTGTAATTACAAAAACCAAAGACAAAATGAAGCTAAGAATAAAGACTGAACAGACTGTATAACATACCTACATAAAAAAAAAAATCAGTGAGGGGATAGCATATGCTTCACATAACTTATTTATAGGGTAGACTTTTCTTGGATAGTCAACACATCAGCAACAATCTCAAGTTAAGCATATTTAGTGGCCAATTTCATATATTTTTTATTCTTATTTATTTTTTCTGGGGATAGAAATATATTTACTATATATACTACTATAATATCTTACTGATGACCTTTCCTTCACGTCTTATTTTGAAAGTTCAGATGTTGCTAACCCGCTAATCCAGGCCCTGGACCATGTAGTGCATGTGTGGAAGTATCCACATTTGCCACATATAAACCAAAATAAATCACAGAAGCCTGGGTATCTTCACTGATTTCTATAATTGATTCTATTATGATTCACAAGGTCCCGATTCGATTCGATTCACGATTCGATTCAATTTTGACTCAGACAGTCAGAAATATCATAATTCTGATCATTTATCAGTACTGACACTTGTGAGACTTCATCAGAGGTGTAAACATCACTTTGTGTCAAAGTAACTAAGGATAAAACACAGAAAAACATGAAGGAGATTTTCCTGGCCTGGCTTTTTATAGCAGATAACCGCCTTAAGAATATTCTGCAGTAGATCAAAAACTGAAGACAACCATGAATCAACATATGAACATTACCTGATGCTGCTGAAGTGAAGCAGAGCAAAGTCACAGAGGTTTTATTAGAGACACAGCCAAGCGTTTTGCAATTTGGCATCATTTTAAAAAGTTTAAATTTCTTCGGTATTGAACAGCAGAAATGAGGCTTTCTTGTCAGAGGTCATTTTTTGAAGAAAAAAAACAAAAAAAACAGCAGCCGACAGCGCTGTAAGCAACGGTAGGCTGGTGCATAATAAGCGAGCAAATAATGCAGAAAACAGAGATTTGAGATGGGAAACTGTTCTTGAAGTACACTGAGAGAGAGAGAGAGCTGTGCAGGAGGTGTGGTTTTATTGTGGTGGAAGCAAAACAGCAAAAGTAAGAGGGAATTAATGGGAATTTATATTTAAAATCAATTCAGGATTTAATGAATCGATATCGCGTTATTCAAGCTAAAATCAATTTTAATCGGAAAATCGATTATTGAAACCCACCCCTACCTGGGTTCAACACTAAACAGATCCAATAAATGCCTGGCCACTGGGAAACCTAGCAAAAAGCTTCAACATGTAAAGTCAAAATGTAAAAGCTACCATCTCAGTTTAAAATGTACATTATTCCATAACCTTAGAACCAGTTAAGAAATATAAAATATAATAACGCACCCTTTTTACTCTTTTAAATACGCAGCAACAAAAACTGCATTGTAAACCAGATTAACCTTGGATGCACCTGACCTGCAGCTTGTTTCTGGTCAATGACTGGGTTTGTTTGGGTCTGTGCTGCAATGACTTCATATTTCATGCATTGCTTGAGCATACTCATTGAGTGAATACCCAAGAATTTACCCTCTAATCCCCTGGTTCCAGAATAAATGACATCCATGACAGAAGAGATAGAAAACTAAAAAAAAATCAATTTCTTTTGACTCAACAAAAAGGCAGCAAAAGAGCTTGGCAGAGCAGTCAGTGCCAGAGGCTCAAGGGAGGAAAGAAATCTTCAGCATAATGGATGTTGTTCCTCCAAGTGCTGCATTGCTGGGATGCTAACTGATAATGCACTATAAGGGATGATGCAATCTTTGAGTGCTTTGACTGCTGAGAACGTGTGCTGATGTCAAAGTTTCTTAAGGACATGCGCCATTTTAAGCATTTCAGGCCAGGTCTAAATAAATAATGTGGTCCGCTTGGTATGAGAGAATGATGCTGAGAATTGTTGACACAATTTTCCGTCTTTCGGCTTTTGTTTGAATTTTTTTCTAGTCCTAGTCCTTTATCAAGACAACGGCCAGCGTCCCCTGCCACACCCAAGGGCAGAACTGCCTCTCCCAGCCCTGCTGCCTCCCCCAAGCCTCCATCGACACGCGGAAGCCCGTCAACCCCGAAGGCCCGGCCCAAAAGAGCCAGGACCCCTGCAAGGATAGACCACCGGACCTCTTCACCTACCCCTCTAGAGAGAGTGAGACAGCCCCATAGGCCAGCCACCCCAGAAGAGAAAAAGAGTGAGTACAAAAAAAGAGTGATAATCATGTCCTTACCAGACTGGACTATAATTAATTTCAAATAAAACACTTCAAATTCATAACCCTTCATTTGTGTATAGTGTAGAGGCATCAGTTGTCTGTGGTAGGGTAGTAAGCACTGTTGCCTTACATCAAGAAGGTCCTGGGTTCAAATCCACCCTCTGGCCCTTCTGTGTGGGGTTTCTCCTAAGACGTGAGGTTAGGTTAATTCTAACTTTTTCACCAAAGGTGTGAATGTGAGTTTGGATGCTCGTCTCTGTGTTAGCCCTATGGCAGACTGGTGACCTGAACTATCATACGATATAGTACATCTTGATTATGGACAGCATCTCTCTTTGAAGTTGCACACAATTTTTATTGTGTTCCCAAAGAGATCCCCTCTGTCTGTGACTGAAGAGAAAAAAACATTCAGTGAACCTGACTTTATTTCTGCTAAGAAACAGTGGTCAAAGATTACCATCAAGCGTAATTAGTCATGGAAATAAAGGGCGCACACTAAATGAGATCATGGTCTGGGTCTTCTCACACACAAAGCTAAGAGGCTGTGCTAATCAGTCTTAAATATATAATTACTGCATTTGTAGGGTGAATGGCTATCGTTGTTTACAGTTTACCACTTGTGCTGAGGACCAAAGATAAAAGTCTGGATTTGAATGTGCTGGTAATAATAATTAACTGGCAAATACATCTTGTTTCTGTGACTCTCCTCTTACAATACTGTTATTTTTTTTAGGTTCCCCTGTGGCTCTTGCCATTGTAGTATCCTCAGCTACTGCCAATGCATCAGGCACACCAGTCACAACCAGCGCCATTTCCTCCTTGCCTGAGCCAGCCCATTCCTCTCCCTCTCTCCGTGCAGTGTCACCTGCACCCTCTCCATCCGCCAAGCCCATGGCAGGCACAAATGACCCAGAGGAGGCGGCTCGTATTCTGACAGAGAAACGCAGACAGGCCCGAGAGCAGAGGGAAAAGGAAGAGCAAGAACGCCGCGAACAGGAAGAGAAGGAGAGGTCAGCTGTTTTTTCAAATGCATGCAAAGACAAAACAGTGACTATGCAACTCCTGTAAGCTGTGGGAATTTTTTGAACTATATAATGCTCTCCTTTTCCTGTCAGCTATATCAAAACCTGTACAAAAGGTTATATGGAATAATTATTAAAAACACTTGGGTGAAAACAACATTTTGCATATGTATTATCATTGTGAAGAAGAAGCTGTAGATATGGAGTAGTAGTTGTTTATGCAGCAGAATAAACCCACTCTGGACATTTGGCTATTTTCTGTGCAAATTCTGTGTAAATGGTGACATGTAAGACAAATCATGAAGGGCTGAATGGACTATCGAGGCACATTCAATATGAATGAGTCTTTACTCTGCATTATCTCCAGATGTGTAACCATCAGGAATTTTGATTTTGACCACAGCAAGTAACAAGTTACTCCCTGGAAACTGATTTGATCTTTTGTTGGCACTCTTAATTCCAATTGTTTCCTTTCTCCTTCCCATTGCTTATACTAAGAGTAAATGCAATCACTTACATTTTAAACTGTTTATAACATTCTGAGCATTTGGCAGATAAAATGTCTTTGAAAAAGAGATTTTAATCTCAAGAGGCTTTATGGTTCAATTAAAAAAAAAAATCTTATCGTAACCTTGTATCCAAACACTCCAGGATCCTGAGAGAGGAACGCTTAGTGAGGGAAGCAGAGGAGAGACAACGCAGGGAGGAGGAGGCACGAGCCATGGCTGAGGAGCAGAGGAAGAGGGATGAAGTGAAGAGGCTGCAAGAGGAGAAGGAGGCTCAGGAAAGGGCCAAAGCTGAGCAGGAGGAGAACTTACGGCTGCAGAAACAGGTATGCTGTCAACGTGCCCCTGGTTTCCAGAAGAGTATCAAGTATATGTGAAGGAGGAGTCTTGTAGTCACTCATCAGGTCTGGTTAGTCAGACAAGCATAAAACAGGACAAACAGTCATAACTAGCTGACAACTCACTGTACCCACATCATTCCACTTTTCCCCACCATGCCAAAAACATACATAGAAAACAATGAGGCCTTTTCCTGTGATGCTCACACTGACCTTGTCTGATATCAGGTTCATCCTAGAAACCCAGTCACCTATTTTGGGATGTTGTTGTCTTTTAAAGGTAAATATTAATCCGATCTGGTGAACATGGAGCCACACTGAATGTGGCCCCTTTAACCTTTCAGTCTGCCAGATAGTCTGCCCGAACAGTATCGATTCTTCTTGTGTTTGCGGAAGTTGTTGTTGAGAACTAGATGACCATGAAGCTTGATAAGCAGAAAACAGATTCCTGCTTAAACAGAGAATGTGGCTATTCATCAGAGTGATCGATTATTCTGGAGTCATGATTAATTGTGTCAGTGCCTATCTATGTACATTGCTATCAGATCAGGGTGCTTTGTCACCCCCGTGTGGTTTGTCACGGAAGTGGCATTTGTGGTTAAACAATTCAGTAGAATTATGCAAAGACTTAAGTGTTGTCTTTCACTTTGAATCGCCCCCATGAAGCTGTAAATGTTGAAAATAGATCATTTTGGCTCAAAGGTACAGAAAAATATCCCTTTTGTGGTTGTAGACAATAATTGCAGGGAGCAACCACACCCTTGTTACGTAAAAGGCATGTTATTTTGGCTGAAGTTTTTTTCCCCCTTCTGCTGACATTCAAGTTGTGGTTGGATTCTTGCTTGTGTGTGTTTCAGAAAGAGGAGGCTGAGGCTAGAGCTCGGGAGGAGGCGGAGAAGCAGCGCCTGGAGAGGGAGAAACACTTCCAGAAGGAGGAGCAGGAGAGGCTGGAGAGGAAAAAGGTAGGGCCATACATCTGTCCTGCCAATGTTGTTTCTTTCAGCCAAGTAACTCAATCCCAAAAAGGAAATGGATATTTATGGATCGTAAAGGATCATAAATGCAAAAATATGCTAGCTTGGATTTTTTTGGAATAAGAACTTTTTTATTTTTTTGAAAAGTCCAAAACAAATCTAAGTTGTTGTTTTTTTTTCTAACTGGCCTGTAGTGCCGTTTATCTATTTTTGGTGGGAGCTGGACTGTGTAGTAGATTGTAAAAATGTCTGCCTTCTTTTGAATATAACAGAGCTAAATGACACTCGTGCTTGGCGCTCAATATATGTAATACATGTGAGAAACTTCGATGTGATTGCCTCTTTACAGAAATCATGACAAAGTAGCTAATAAATAAGCAGTTTCACGTAGCTCCACTGAGCCTGCAACAGATCATTCTGCAGAAGAAAGTGTCCATCTCCCTGTGATAAGAGGCTCATGCTAGTGACAGCAAGACCAGATGAAAACATTAACCGTGTCCACGCTCAGCTGTGCTGCATTTTTGGGTTCCTTCCAAATGCAGACAATGAAAAGAAAGTAGTTCCTGTGTGAAACTGCTCACAACAATTTTTTTTAAAAGTCATTATTTCTAGAAAGGAGACATTGCTAATGAGTTTTTAAAACGCATTCGTTGGCACGATGAAAATCTCGAGGCATGTGTCACCATTTTCCTTTATATTGATGACAAGACATGACAATCTGAATTGGATCAGTAGCATTACATGTAAGTACATTCGATTTGGAGTTGAACTTTTCCTTTTAAAATACAGCATCTTCAAGCAGTGGCTGATTTAGAAGAGGAAAATGTTCTCTTGCAGCATACAGAGTAATGCCAAAATCAATTTTGTAGTCGGTTTACAAAAGCTCTCCTCCCCCAGTGGTGGTGGTGGTGGGGGGGATACATTCATCCTGTGGTCTGCCCTTCTTACATGACAAACGCAGGCTTGAAAGTTGAGTCCCTGAAACAAGATGAATGATGTTTTTGGCTTATCCTGGATCGGTTGTCTGCATGCCATGATTTAATAGGGCTTACAATGTGAATGAGCATTAAGCTATATATAACACTTATAACAGCGAGCTAGCTGTGTCAGTCATTTGTGTGTGGATCCTTTCTCATGTGTACTGATACCTGGGTCTTTGGTGAACATATATTCAAGTATATCACACACATAAGATCATGCCTCTGCAGGCTAGCTGAGCCTTTCTTTCCCTCTCCTCATCTTTTCTCCATGTGTGAAAGGCTCTTATCTAGGCATGCCAGGCCTAGCTCCGCCAGCTGAAGTCTTGCTGTTGGCAGGAATTAGCCCGCAAGAACAGCATGTCCTCTGCCCCAAAGACTTGCACCGCAGTCACACTACACAAAACTTCTTTTACAGTCCTCTACCAAACCTGACTGACCCAGTCTTATTACCTCAGCACAGGTGTTTATAGGTATCTTGAGCAGCACAACAACTCTTTACTCCTGAAGCAGACATTTTGCTGCCAAACTAGATACCAAAGTTGTGAGCATATTATTATTACATATTATTACTCTATTTCCTGTTGTTCAGTGTTTAACCATCACACAATATTGTTCTAGCTCAGTACACAAACAGCATTTTACCCATATTAGTCTAGCCCACCACCCGATGTGCTTCAGTTTATTTTGAGCATAATAACCTCACTGCTTTAAAGAACAAATGAAAAGTGAAAGGTGAACCCCTAGCTTCTATCTAAGCAATTCAACAAGGTGTGTGGTCTAGTCCAGCTGAGTAAGCCTAGCCAAATTTTTCATCAAGTCAAACCAAATATTTTTTATAGATGTTGCATGAAGCCTGTGTTTTACTGGTAATATAATATAACGCAACTGCCAGTATCATTTTAAGCAGTGTTGTCCGCCAGTGCACAGAAAATGTACATCTGCTTTTCTTCCTTTTTTAGCGACTGGAGGAGATCATGAAGAGGACACGGAAGACAGATGGAAGTGACAAGGTACATTTAAAAAACAACAACAACTTTTTTTTTTCCAAATTGAAGAAATAAAACTTTGCTTTGCTGTAAAAGTGACTGAAATTCTCTCCCACTTTTCACAGAAAGAGGCAAAGTCCTCCCCACTCACACATGTCAATGACAAACAGGCAGAGAGTAGCAAAGGTAAGCCAAACATCAGTCTGGACTTCCCCTCAGCCTTTTACAAAATATCCCCAAGTGAAATCGTTACTCACTACTAGCCTTTAATCTGCTTGAATTACAAAGGATAATTGTCTTAACTCATGTCCCATTAATGTGTTATCTGGGAAGGGATTTAAAACAAAGTGGATGTCTTCTGGCCAGCTGGTTTTCAGAATAGTCTTAGACTTTTACTGCTTCAATTAAACTCAAAAGAACTAAATTTTGGTAGATTCGTACGGATGAAAATACGGATGTACATATAAATATCAGTCTACCTCTTCCGTAGCTTGCACAAAACAAAACACAGATATGTCATATGCTTGTTATCAGTTCCCTTGTGAGTAAGATTCAGAGGGATGCACTTTTAAAAGGCCTATTATATATTTCCCCTCATATCCTGTACAGCTGGAGTTGCTCTTTGCAGAATAGGACCCATGTGGCCTTAGTTTTGTTGTCCAGTCCTTCAGACTGAGGAGAATTGAGTGGAAGAGTCGGCTCATGGCAACAGCCTGCAGCGGTCTACATTCATCTGAGACACTTTCAATAAAACAGTGATACATGTGTTGCTGCAAAGTTTTCAAACATAAACTACTACTTCTCCCTACTTAACAATAATTATTTCCTTAATATTGAAATTTTAACATCAGACGTTATAAATAAGTAAGATGGAAATGCTGTTTGTTTCAAATTTCCCATTGCAAAAAGACACTAGCGAGCCAGCCATTAAGTGCATTGAGACCTGGCAGAAATGCCTTTTAGTTCGCCATGTGTGAGTGTGAATGTCTTCGTTTTACGATATTCATGAGGTCAGAAAACTGGACGTCTGTACCACAATGTTAAAACCCAAATGTTTAAATGGCCATTCGAGTGTGATGGCTAGAGTTTGGCATTTTATTGTGAAACATTTGAAAAGGATACAGATCTCGGGGTTGCGTACCCACTCGGGAGGTGTTTTTGCACAGCTATTAAGACATTAAGCTAGCAGTTGGTGTGCAATGTAAAAAGAAAATAAAAATGTCTTTTATTTACTTAACATTATGTTCCAGCCTATTCATTTTCTCTACATTGCTTCACGGTGTTTTGGGTATTTAGGAGCAAGTTGAGAATTGCTAGCAAATGTATTGTTCTCTGAAAAGTCAAAATCATGTTTTATTTCTTGAAGTGCATGTAGGCCTACATGCACTTCAAGCCTGTTAGTTCTTTTTTCTGTATTTGGTTCTAATGGTTATTTTGTCAGTGCTAACGTTTATACATTTTAATGGTGGTTGCAGCTGCAGCATGCATGTGTTTAATCAAATGCAGTACACCTACATTATTCAAATAGCCTCTTATACCAGGAAAGTACCAGCTCAGTAATAGGAAGAAGAAGAAGACGATAAAAAATAACTACTAACATATACACTAGTCTCCTGTTACTGCGATGTAGACACAGAAAAAATGTGGGTACTATCACCAACAGTTAGAAGAACAATGAAGATGTTTGTGCTGTCAAAAGCAAAAGAGAGTCACCAAAAGCGGCGATTCTCCTTAAGTGAGTGAAAAGAGGATGCGTGTGTGTGTTGAGGCTGGCCTGACACATCTTAAGGTTAACACACGGTGTGGGGTAGGATGTTTTATCTCTGTGGTCATACTTAATGACTGTATTACTTTGTTCTCTCTAGCATCTGCTGACTACCAGCCAACGCCTGAGGTCAGCATTCCCAACAACAAAACAGAAAACGGACAGGCCAATGTCAAGGAAAGGTAAAACTAAAGCTTCCTTCGTTTCTTCTTTGTGTGCACATTGATGTAAGACCACCATGAACAGCATAAAGCTTGTGCCAGGAGACCAAGCTGAGAGTTGACAACGAATCAAATCAGCAGGAGGTTCACATTGTTGTAAACCTCAAGAGAAAACACAAGGAGCACCATGATTCTGGCCAACAGTAAACAGTTATAACAGTGGGAGAATGATTTGGTATTTAAAAATGTTTGCTCTTTGCATTTGATCATGCTTCTTGGGGCCATTTAAAAAAGAATCCTCCTATTGTGGTGGGATGACTCATTTGTTTTATGAGTCATTCGGACCCATCCTGACTAGAACCATACCATGATTTATGTCTTCCTCTCCAACAGCCTCTCAATCCAAGTAGTTAATGGGGTCCAGGCTACGAAGCATGAAAACGGTGTTTCGACTAAAGAAGACACTGTCCACTTGGACGACATCATCCATCTCACAAATCATGGCAACTCCACTAACGGACCCCTGGACAAGTCTGAGACCAGCATGCCCACAGAGCCCATCCTCTCTTTTGAAAGTGAGGAGTCATTCATGAAAAAGGCAGGCCCCATGAAGCCTCAGCATGCTGCAGGTACAGAATTACAAACTGCTTTAATATCCACAAGTGACAACAGCGCAAACATTTGTAAAACAAACATGGAAAAGACAATTTACTTAACGCAATCTGAAATTATTCATGAAAATTTAAATAGAATAGATGAAATGACGCAGGGAAAAAGCTACAATAACAATCATTCCACCACGATTGAAATGAGATATTCATGAAGTGTTTTCCACAACTGGCTGACCTGTACTGGAAAGGTCTGGCTGTGCTTTGTAATGTGAGTCCACTCCTCTCCTTCTAGTTAACTTTTTAAGTCCCCGTTTAGGCTAGAGTTCAGGATTGTAAAATAAAAGATGAGGTTTTATTGACAGAGGAAAAAACTAAATCTATATATATCTCTAATGAAAATTATGCAGATACAGGCATGATTCATCTGCATTGACCTAGTTCCCATCACCCAATTTAAAAACTGCTGTACAAGGTACCATAAATGGGGCTATTGTCCTTGGCACGGAACAAGAGAACCTGAATGTGTACTTGATATAAGGTGCAAGTCATCACCCCTGCGAAAGCAAGTACCCCCCGAGGAGAGGAAGGTGTGGCATGGAGAGAATACCTACACTCACATGGGGGTGGAGATGGGATATAAAAGAAATAGTGTTGGGAAGGGTGCTGAGAAGGAGGGTATCTTTATACTGTTGACAGCTTTTATTCAAAGTGTGTCACTGACTTGGACCTGGACCTGGACCTAGTGAGGAATTTCAAGAATGACAGAGGTGATGAGACCCTATCCACAAGTGCTTCACTGCCAGGGGTTAGAAACCGGACTCTGGAGTAATTAAGCTCCATATGACTCCTCATTCATCCTCCTCCCAGTAGCAACGTCAGCAGCACCGTCCACCCACGTTCCTGCTAGATCCTAACTTTCACCTGTTATCAACGATCATAAATACTATGTAAACCAAAAAGAACGATCACCTCTGCTTGCCCCTACTTTAATGAATATTTCACCATCTTTATTTAACTACCGCATACTTCTCTTAAGTGTGTAATTAAAAAGTGAGCATTCTCACTTCTTATATGCACTCTTGTAAATCTGGATATGTGAGATGACTTTTAGTATGTCAGACTGATTTAATTTTACACAGCAATTTCTCAGGAGACCAGTTTATTTTGAGGCATGCTTCCGAGGTTCATTTGAATGTTCATACTTGTTGAGGATATGGTCCTCATCGGTCCCACATGTGGCATTGTCAGTCAGATTGAGTTTTTATATGTTAGCTGCTGTTAACAGTGACATTCCTTTCTCATTTCTTTTGAGTCATGCGACCTTTTAGTTTGCTCCATGTAAACACGACAGTAAAGGTTTATGGGCCTTGCAACTGCAACATGTTTTGCATCCTTTTGTATTTAGTATTGTCACCAGGTTGGAGGTTTACGGACCTTGCCATTACGCACTTCAGCGAGGCTAAACTTTTTGTTTGTTTTGTCTATTAGCATGTTCATTAAGCTTGTATGACTGCTGCTCCGTCTGGCCTTTAACACTTTGCTCTCTGCCTCATTCGCAGAGGTCCTGTGACATATTCCAGTGCTGAAGTGCTTGTTGCCTTAGGCCACTGACCTTTCCTAGTCCTGCCAAAGCTCGCATTGCGAGCCCTGTGACCTGTGCCAATCAACAACCTTCGTCTGAGCTCCCAAAAGCAAGCATACTTCCCTGCGAAGATACAGTGGGTCACAGAAGATGACAGCAAAGCAACTGACAGAACAGGATGAAAGCTGTTGCCGCATACAGCACCGTTGCCGCATACAGCACCGTTGCGACAGTGTTATTGTTCATCAAACTCTTTGCAGCACCGATTCCATGCACCTTGTTACTCAACAGTATCATCCTTTGTACATTATAGTACAGCTGAGTAATTATTACAATATACTGAAAAAGAACTGTTTTCTTTGCTCTTTAGTTATTTAACTAAAAGAAAAAAAATAAGACTGGGTACAACTTTGTGTATAATGTAAATGAACTTTACGTGTCGGTAAAAGGAAGAACGGATCAGTGGATTAAAGCCGTTTGAAAGGGAGTGATTTTATGCTACTCTATCATGAGCAGATAATGAATAAATCCCAGATACACATCCTGGTTTGTACAAAGCTGCCTGTACCGGTTTTTGTAAAAGTGAAACTGAGAAATCAGAAGATCTGAAATTAAGCGTCACAAAGAATGGCTTGTTACTTTGTGTAAACATACTGTTGGTTCATACCTAAACCTCAGCTATGATTGATTGTATGCATAACTGGATGTAATAATAAATCTGCAACCTTTACAATTAAGAAACTTAAGTCATCAAAGGTCAAATGTCTGTAAACGGAGATCTACTCCACTATTTAACAGTTGAAGCAGTTTTTTTTCCCACATGTGCAAGCATGACTTTTTTTTTCTCATTTGAAATTCTGGCACGTGTATATGCTATAGATATATTTTGATGTGCATTGTAAGGCCAGTGGGAATATCTCAAGTCTTATTAAAGACAAGTGGTCCAGTCTATGTTCTACTCATCCTTATGTCCCAACTGTTTAAGGATTTGATGTACTGTGAGATTATTCTTACTACTAATCTACTACTAATCTGAAACAGGCTAAGAAATAGTTCATTTGTTATCAGTTGAATAGTTTTGGAATGTTTTGCACTTTCATTTGCTTTGTTTACTCCAGACACTCAACAGTGGCCCACTGTTGCTGAAAGTAAAAAGAGCATGCATGCTAACCAAAGGAAAACGGACGCCTAAGCGGGACCACAAACCTTACAGTCTGTACAGCTAATGTGCTAGGCATGCGAGTTGGTTCAGCTGTCCATTTTTCTTTGGGTCTCCTTTTACAAAATCTCAGCAGGGGGTACATGCCACTCTATGTGCTGGCCCTCTTTCACTATATTCTGCAGGCCTGTGGGAGATCTGGCACGCCGTGTTTGCAGCCCTGTAGGCAGCTGAAGTGCATACAAACACGATTTATGCCTCCTTCTACCACACGTGAAAACATGCCACACTGATCATATAAATTATGTGACTATGTTCTAACCTTGGTAGAATGAGGGATTAGATTTTCAACTTGAAACTGAAACAGAGACCTCCAGCCTCTCAGTGGGCTACATAAGATGAAATCACCATGGTAAATGCATCCAAACTGTCACCAAAATGAAACCAAAGCCAAAGACAGAGAAGTCTCTGATTCATGATTAAGGAGTAACTGATCAAGATTTAAAGCAAGTGAAAAATCTATTTTTTCAAACTGTTTCATAAACCATTGCAGTTTTTTGGAAACTGCTTGTCTTATGGTTTCATTATTACTACAAATTGCCTCTAAGTCAAGCTAATGCTTGCGAACTTTCTTAAAGCAACAGTTTTTGCAGTTACAGCTGCATCACTGCTTAAAACTTTTTTTTAAACATGTTAAATAACACACATCTGTAGCTCATATACCACACAGCTTTAATTTGCAAAAGACAGTTGACTTGCATGAGCAAGATGTCAACTTCAACTACATCTCCTCATTAGTTCACTTTGTTGTCACTAAAGTTGTCCAAATGAGTCTGCTGCTAGAAGCTGTATTTGTCGACCCCACAAGAGGGTGCAGCACTGCAGCATGGACGTGACTGCACATTTGACTTCTCTGTTTTCAGGCTTTAAACTTTATTACTGCAGTGTGTCAAAAGAGGACACAAACTGAAATGTCCCCATTATAAAAATCTGTATATTTTTGTATTAATAATAATAATAATAAGAATTCTGCCATTTTGTGCAGCTGATCTGTCAGTCAATCCCTGGTAATGTGCCATACTTCTCAGAGGGGACCTGAGGATTAGTGGGGACTATTTTTAGGGAGGTGTCGCAAAGCAGTGCACAGTTACAGGCTGATTAGTGCCAAGTTTCAAAATAAATTCTCACAGAATGAGGGGTGAAAAAAAAGGAACTACAAGGAGTTGAATGTGTGGATGGGAAGGGTCATCCAAAAGCCAAGAGTGGTAAATGAATAAAGGAACTTTGTGCCAGTTGAGGTAGTCAAATTGTCCTGGAATAGCCAGGCCACATGTTAAATCCACCACCAACGTATGGTGTTCAAGCCTGTTTGAATGATGGGTGTATTATCTCCTCTGCAAGTGTCCTCAGGAGGTGGAGGTGTCACAATTCTATATTTTTACTCTCTTGCGTGAATAACGCCTTGTTAAAGCTCATATTAACAGCAATGGCAAAAAGGAAACAACCATCTTCAGTCACCTGAGGAGATTATAAGCATGTTGTCAAACATTTAATGAAAGGTTCTCCATGTGGAGAATGCAGCCAGCCAAACACTGGACATACACTGACTGTTTTTCTGTCATAAATCTCTGCACTTGAGGACTGTATGGAATCTTGCAAATGTTTCTGAATGGCAAGTGTGCCTGCTTAACCTCTATTTCGAATAAGATGGGGTGGGAGGGGATCACACGATGGCGTCCCACTCCAGATAAGACCACCAATGCTATGTACATCACAACCATCAAAGCTCATGTGCCTAACCTCTGTTTAGTGTTTATGCTCACCCCTATCTTTATCTGCTCAGCAACAGGCTCTCTCTGAGCTGCTCTCAAATGGCAGGCAGTATTAATGAAAGGCCACAGAATGGCCAGCACTCACAGTAAGCGTGCTTCTCAATCCCTGGCAGAACTATGGGACCAGAGCAACCTTTTAGCTATTCTGATTGGAGATGGCAAGTTTTAAGGGTAACCAGGCTCTAGACCTTCTGCACCCCCCACCCCCTCCCCCCCGAGAACTGATAACATGGAACTTTCTGAGGTTGCAGAAAGGACCCAAGGACTGGTAAGGTAGACGTTGAGGACAAGGAGCAGCTGAGCCTACATGGACAGCTGTTGGATCATTGTCACGAACTATCGGATGGAAGCTCTTTGATGAGATTCTGACATTTCATCAAACCTCAAGTATTTAAAGAGTCTGGCCTCTGTGTTGCACTCTGCATTTGTGTTATTTTGAGCTGAGGGCATGCAATGTTTCCTCTGGGTACATTTGAATAAAAGTATGCTCAGATAAAGTGGGAACAGATTTACTGGACAAGTAGGCATTAACTTTAAGAAAGCATCTGCTTTGTGGTCAACTTGTACTGAGAATCTTTTGTTAACAGCTAATAACAAAATGAAGGTCTGAATAACTGACTTGCTAACAGAAGGCTTTTATTGGCTTTTAATGTCGAGAATCTGTGCCAGAACAAATACTTAACAATAAACTGTACAGACTGTAAGTAACAAACTCTGCTAATTGCAGACTCCATTAAGGTCCCATATTATAAAGATGCACTTTGAATACTTAAAATAAACGCTGCCATATTACGACCAGTAAAAATATGAGGTTGCTTAGTCCTTCCATTCCTCCTAGCATACATACAACTACATGCCCTCTCAGACTGACCAGAGAGAACTCTATCCAGTTTCCACATAAAAAATTTAAAAACTAATAGTTGCCAAACTAACTGCTCGCTTCTTCTGAGATGATTGCCCAGGAGAGAACATATGATGATGCTAACTATTTGAATTTATGTGAAAAGGAGGTTTCCACAGGAAAAAGCACACTACTTCCAAAGTAAATGAGGCTGTAAGTAGCAGCCAGGTGCTGCCAATCAAATATACTTGATTAACATCAGCAAATGTAACTACCTCTATAAACGCAGAGGTTTAGGCAGTTTGCTGCTCTGGCGCATTCAGTTGTGTGCTAATACAAAGCCGGTCCTCCCAGGAGTGGATGTCCCAGCAAATTCACCCCAAAGGTCAAACCTCAGAGAAACTGAAAAAACCCAAGAGCTACATTTCAGATTCTACAGGAGTCGGTTGGCATGTTAAATATTAAAGCTCAAAATAGTACAATTAGAAAAAGACTAAAGAAGTGGTTGGAAGGGCTGCCGAGAGAAAGCCTCTTCTCTCATAAAAAAACGTGGCAGCACGACTAAAGCTCACAAAGTTGCATCTGAAAAAACCATAAGCTCTTATTTTTTTCTATATGTGCGTGGAAAGTTCCTAACCTGCCCCCCCCCCCCCCCAAAAAAAAAAAAAACAAAAAAAACACCAAAAAC
>VVHJ01042482.1:6885-18669 GCA_015107715.1 Tylochromis polylepis | reverse complement strand
AGATTTAAAGATATTAAAGGCGGTAATTAAACGAATTTGTGTTACTGTTACCTTCCTATCAGCTCAAAGTAGTCGGCAGTAGAACAGCCATACCTAATAAAGTAGTTGCTGAATGTATGTAGCGTGACTTTACTGGAGTATACAGTAGTTGGTACTATGTTCTCAGATTGTATATACTTTCTTTGTCTGTTTTCTGATGCATACAGAATAGTTTCATGAGTATTATTGTGCTTTTCTCCATTTCAGCAATTTTGTAAAGTTTCAAACAAAATCTTCCACATTTCATTTTGCAGAACTCTTTCCAAAGTCAGTAAGATTTTGAGAAAAAAAACTAAACATTTTGATAACTGTAAAGTGTGGGGAAATGTTCTTATTCATTCATCACAGAGCTGAAGTGAATCTGTTTTATGTAAAATGGCTTAAATGTTTTGGGAACTGCATTAACAGTGCTGAGAATGACTTTTCTGCTGTGAGAATTATGCCAAATCAATTCAGAAAAACTGCAATACACAGATGACAAAATTTCATAATATTTATGTTCTGCAAACACATGTTTTTATCACTAATTTAAACACCACGATTCTGTCGAAGAACTGGACATTAAATATCAAATTCAATTCCTATGTTTAAGATGTGTGTGAAGTGTGTGGCAGCATTCGTATTTGAACCAGTGTTACCTTCCACATCTACAATTCTGCGCTCTATCAGAATCCCTTTGAATGACTGAACATGTAAACTCAAATCGTAGACATGCAAGTCTTCATTATTTTTAGATGAAATTTTGTCTTTAATTTTTGAATTCTCCTTTTGTGTCACTGTTTAGCTTGCTTTAGGCACCAAAGATGCTTTCATCAGTTTTGGAATGATTCTATGGCATAAAGATATGCCACAAGTTAAAATACGCCAGTGACAGCAATAATGTCCTGCCATCTATATAAGATAGTGAGGGCATTTTCATTAAAATCTACTTGATTTCATTGCACTCATGCACACACACAGAAATGCACTACAAATGTATTCAGTGCATTACAGTGCTGTAATGCAAGTCCTGACCCAGGGTCAGGTGGGAGTAAGAACTATTCATCTGTGGCTATTTAAAGCCATAGCTTGTCTACATGATAATAATTTCCATTAAGAATTTTAGTTTTCAGGCAAACTCATTTTCAACTTTTATTTTATTTAAAAGATTTTTTAAATTGCATATATAAATATATTCATGTATGAACATTTATTTTTTTGTTCACATATAGAAATTGTCATTACCTGTGTCATTTCCTTGTTTTCTCACTTTCTCTTATTTAATTAAATTAGATATTCAAAAGCTTTATTAGTGTACATGAAGATGTACACTTTCTTCCCTGCTTCTGGTCTTACATGTATCTAGAGTTCAGTAACTGCACTCTCACCAGCTAATCTTGTTGAGTTTGGTACCAATTCCTTGCACACACTGAAACACTATAGAGTCTCATCATGAAGTCAACCATCTACTGTATAAGCCATGACTCACACAGATTCTTCCTGACAGGCCTAATTCAGAACCAAGTACTTTTTCACTGAGTGTGCACCCTTCCTCCCGAAATAAAGCCTGGGCTTCCAATCTTTCTTCTATCTCTGATGATGGGGCAACATAACAAACAATCTTTTCAATCAAACAAAAGCTAGGTAAAAGGACTTTTATGCATTTTGTCAGTTAATCTTGGTTGTGTTAAAAATCCCTAGTTTTCACACTGTGAGTCTGTGTCTGTGCAGAGGTGCCTTTTGCCACCAGACAAGGTAGGTGACTGCTTGGGACCCCAGGCCAGTGGGGGAGCCCTTGAGCCCTGACAAACGTTAAACTCCAGCAGTGGCAATCTGCAAAGTTTGCATCTATGGAATGCTCAGCATCCACTGACCCTGCTGTGAGGCAGCCTACCACTTATTGGCTTGGTTGCTGTCATTCCCAATTGCTTCCAGTTTGTTATATTACCACAAACAGTTGACTGTGGAATATTTAGTAACAAGTAAATTTCATGACTGGACTTGTTGCACAGGTTATCACGGTACCACGGTGGAATCCATTGAGCTCCTGAGAGTGACCCATTCCTTCACAAATGCTTGTAGAAGCTGTCTGCATGCCTAGGTGTTTGATTTTACACACATGTGACCTACTTTAACACACTTGAATCCTGTAACTTCTACTAGGATCACATTATTTAACTGACCTAGCAGAGCAGGCTGGTGTGTCCAGCTCCACAGGCCTTGGCACAATCAAGTCAAGTACAGGTGGATGGGAATCAGAGTTGGGACACTGGCAGTTGATTTGCTAGGACTAGAATTCATGCAAAGAATTCAGAACTTTCTGAGCTGTTTTGTACTGTGATACTGTACTCAATTATTAAGCTAAGTTGTTTATCACGATTTGCTAATGTAAGACAGTAATAAAATTATAAAGTATGTTTTATCTTCTTTTCAGCTGTGGGTACTAAGCTCTGCAGATAATGTAATCCTTTTTTGGCCTATCACGACTTTTACTGGTTGCCATGACATATACGAATCATTTACAGTTGAAAGTAAATTAAGCTGTTGTTTTTGTCTGCGGCATCGTAATTGTTTGCCAGTTATTATTTATTCTGAAGCATTTTTCTCCTGCTATTAACCCTGATTCATTGCCTCTAATATTTCTGCAAATACTCCAAAACACATTCATCTCTTTGGCGTTTTTGTAACTATAGCCAACTTTTTTTCCCCCCCTCTGTTTTGCCAAAATTTATGACATGAATATTGCTTTTTAATTTATTGCCAGTGGAATTCAAAATATTGCTTATGTAAACAAATGCAGAGCCAATAATTTTGAAATGGGCATATACCATCAATAACCCATGCAGTTACAAGGAAAAACTGAGCACATAGATTCTCTGCCTCTTGGCTTATTTAGAAGAGTCTAGGGGCTGCAGAATCTACACGAATGAATACACACATACATGCAGACATACTTGCACTCCTACTAACCCCTGCTGATAATTAATACTGGGTAAAGTTTAGACCTGTTTTGTGAAGTATGTGGCTGTTTGTGTGTAAGTGGTATGATATTGGAGCAATCAGTTCTATTGATCAAAGAGATAGGTGGGGGGTGGCAGGTCGCTTAAGCCAACTTAATGTTTCTCTCTCACGCACACACACACACACACACACACACACACACACACACACACACACACACACACACACACACACACACACACACACACACACACCAATGCAGGGACATGCTCTAACTCACGAAGAGACACCGCTAGGTATGAGAAATGCAATCAAATACGTGAAGCACACCCTGCTTGGTGGTAGATAAGCCATGCCTTGCTGCTGTGCAGCCAAAGATGAATCAGCTGTCACACTTTGTGGATGACAGCTTAAAGAATCACTTCCGAGTTGCTTCACACAGACACACACACACTAAATGTACCTAAATTTAACTTCTTCTATTTCAATCCCAATACAATACAACACAAAATGTAAGGTCAAAAGCATTTTGCACACCTTATTTCTGACCGTCTTAATTCAAGTGTTCTTATTAAAGAAAACATCTCTAGCTGAAACAATATCTTCAGCTGAGTTTTTAAGAGCAGACCTTTTTCCCCTCTATTTGGGCTCTACAGATTAGCATATGGATCACAATTTAGTTGTACATATACAATGACAGTAAAGATGACAAAACCTGCCTTCATTTCAAACAGATTTTAAAATATTATCATTCAGACGGCTTTTAAAATGTACATTTGTGTAATTCAACAGTTTTTGTCACGTTTTGTGATCTTGTAACAAGAAAATATATGTGCATACATTTTCTTCTGTCTAATGCCTCACTACCTTCCTCCCACTCATCACACATAGACACAACCACACACATTTCACACTTTTTTTTCCTCCCTCGTCATGGCTGCAGCTGGCAGTTCCCACTCCTCTTGCCATTTCCATATACCTCTCTGTTACTCTGCATCCATCTTTCTTCTGTCTTTGGCCTGGGAGAAAAGGCGAGGCGAGGAGAGCGCCATAGCTCCAGGCCATTACCCATCACATCACCGTAAGCACAAAACGGGCCTACCACATACACAAGATTAATTAAACCTGCACCCCTTACCAACACGCCTGTTTTCTTGCAGACACACACACACACACACACACACACACACACATTTGATCCCTTGCTGTTTTCATTGACTCACCCCTTCCCCTCCTCCATGCACATTGTTGAAGGTCAGTAATAAATGATGGGTATGGGCTGCAGACACGAGCACATTCAGAGACACACATACGCAGGAACAAAAGCTTCAAATACACAACAAACAAGGTACAAAGACCAAAACCTTGTCTCTACAGCAGTGGAGCACATCTGTCACAAAAGGAGGACAGGCAACGGGTCAGCATCCACCCCCGCCTCACAACTTGCCCTGGATTGGTTCCTATAATCATGCCATCCCTGCTGTCAATCTTCCCCCACAAAAAAACCCCCCAACAACCAGCTAAAAATCAATGCAGACTGTGAAGCAATGGTCCTAAAGCAAAGCTGTGCAAGAGATAATAACACAGCCAGACTATAGCGTTTATCTAAACATCAAATTGATTAAACAATTAGTTTACCGGGAGTGAGAAAAGGCTCTGAGCACAGAAGATGCCTGATGCTTTCGTTATCCATCTCATCTTTCCACACAGTAAACACACAGAATAAATCTCATTATAATCCAAGCTGTATAAGAAAACGAGTTCTTTGACACTGATAAACACCTCATTATATGTTTGTGAGTGCAGCAGTGATAGCATGTGTGTGTGAGTATGCACGCTCATTCGCTGATCTCATAAAAGGGCAGTTTATCAGGTCAAACCTCACTTCGATGACTGACCTCTTAAAGAAAGGCACAGGTTACACATGTAAAGCGCTGTGTGAAAATTCTGTCATATATACCCACCGATCTACTCTGCCTGTTTGAATTACTATTCAGTGAATGCTTTGTAAATCACATTGTGGCTAACAGGATTTACTACGTTCCCCTCTGCATCATTTACTGCTCTAACAAGGCAATCACAATTCAACTGACGAGACTCATCAGGTGCTCCATACTGACTGATGACAGACAGCGTGGGAGGGTGACATTTCATTTGGAGCCATAATCACAAATGTGTGTTCGACATTTTTAACAGCAGTTCACAAATTTTGAGAGTGACATCTTAAAATCCAAGACGTAAATGGTCTATGTATGTACACACTGTATGTAAATGTTTATTTTTTAATAAACAGCACCAAAGGTAGTGTTAACACAAGCAAGTCCCACAGAGATTCATTTAAAAAAAAAAGAACCTTTGTGATTTGGTGTTTCTGCCTAACATCTGCTGACCTGTCTGCTGGCAGAGAGCCCTCTGGTGGTTACAGTCAAGACTGCACACAAAGCAACACTGCACACCTGCCTCACAGCTTTGTTCATGCTTAAACAACATCCAACACATCATATTACTGTCAATTCCCTCGTTTCAGTTTTTAAACCACTCATGGATTTAAAAAACACCCAAATGGAAACACCTGTTTATGCGTATTTCAGCAAATGAAATACCTGAAAGGTAAATGTCCTCTATTGCAACACACTGAACATTTTCCCCAACACCCACTCTGATTGAAATGAGACCGACAAGTTTGAAAGTTTAAAACTTGGAGACGAGTGTGTGTCTTGAATGAAAAAAATAAAAACCTGCAGATGTCTGTTTTATAGCGTCCATGCGTCTCGTGTCGAACTAATAATGTGACCAGAGAGATCAACAGGTAAAGAAAGAGTCTGTGGTAGAGGAGGAAAAAAAGGAAAGAAAAAAGCACCCGGAAGAGGCTAACAGCATCACTCTCAAGACTCTCACCAAGTGAAGCAAACAATGGTGCTAAATTTAGCTCATCATCATCATCTTATGACTAGCAGACACTGTAGTTTTGCCCTTCCTCTACTCAGAACTGACTTTGTTGTTCAGGCTCTTTAAATATGACGTAAAAACAAGGAAGTAACAGTGAGAAATCAGCCGGCCAACAACCAGTAACGTCTCCAAAGACGTAAGTGTTAATTACACAATATTTCAGAATTGAATTTGAAAACGTCGACAATTGCACCACAGCAGAAACTAAAAGAGCGCTTCACCGTGGGAACGCGCGCACACAAATGGTCGCATGGACCATTAAGGGACTGGTCCTCATGCCTTACACACACGCCCGTCATCGCTTCTGGGAAGTCATGAACACATGGCCTTGAGCTGAACAAAAACACAGCGAGCAGAGTTCAATGCCCCGAGGCCAGCCCTAACACGGCTAGCATTCTTTCATGAATGTAAGCATTTTAAAAGCAACGCACCATAACTGCCGCTTACTATTATTTGCACAACTTGGCATAAGTATTTTGTAACATGATGTTACATACCCCTAAAATAAGAGAGGGTATGTCTATACCATTCCTATTCCGTTTCCATGCCGTGATATTAGAATTTATTTATCATTACTGGCATAATTTTTCTGGTTTTCACGGGTACATTAAATTAAGAGAATGTTCTGATAGACTGGGCATTTGTTCCCACATTACTATGACTTAAAAAAAAAAACCTTTTCACATCTCAAATATAATAATATGTCATGTTCTTGCTGCTACTTCAGCGCTTGCAGAAGCTAATTTGAATTAAAATAACCATTCACCACAAAATAAATATTCTGGCTGGATTTTTTTTAGAGATGCTCAAATGTTCCCTAAACTAATGAATGAATCCAGCTATGCATGTAGCAATGCTGACAAGTTGTGTCTCCACTGCTTGTTATACTCTCTCCCACGTTTGAACAATGAGCATGGTGAAAGGAGCCGGGCTCGCTGGTGTTCCCAGCCTTTTCCTTCCTGCCAGTGTGAGTGAGAGCAGAATGCCTCACACCGCTTCTTCTAGTCTGCTTGTAACTGAGGGTGACTCAACCTCACTCGGCCACAATACACAGCAGCCGAAGAAAAGTGCACATTTAAGAGGTTGCAATGCTACAGCGCGCACACACACACACACACACACACACACACACACACACACACACACACACAGTGTTACTACATGAACACAGTTGTAAAAACTCATCAGGGACGTTGCCAAAAGGTCAGAGTGGTTGGAAGAGGGCCTTAAGAGTGGGCGCCAGTTCTCAGGCCTCTGGGAACAAAACTTTAGTTTTTCCACTCTGGTGGATTTAAATGCTCCCCTCACATGCTGCTGTGTTTCTCTGAAGCCGCAGGCAAGTCCACAGGGAGACCGACGCAGTAAATCAACAAGAACATTTAAAGCACTCGCTGTACATGATAAGTAATCGCTCTGTGTGCATTTACCAGTCATTCGTGTTGGTAAACCACAGACTGCTAACAAAACCTAACAGGATTAGAGTAGCGTGCTGCAGAAGGGAAGGCTCTTTAAAGATAAGCAAACACTTGATCAGAGGGAACTGCAGCACAACAAAGATCTCTGAAGAACAGCAGGAGGACGGTAATGTTAGAAACGGGATCCCTCTAACAGTTAGAAGACAAAAAGATGCTAAATGCCATTTAAACGTCGACAGCAGAGCATCAAGGAATTAAAAAAAAGAAATGTAAGAAAATTATTCACACAGGACTTTTTAAAAGCACGAACAATTAAACTTTCTTCTCTTTACAACAACACTAACTCGTTGCTGACATGTTTTGCTGTGTAATTCCTAATGAGAGGTTTCTAAATCTTACCATAGCAGCAGAGCAGACATATCTTCGACTTTTTACCTTTCCGGCTCCAAAACCAGTATTTGCGTCGTCGTTTCATTATCGGTCCACTGTCTTTTACTTTAAAATAATAACCCAAATCGTCTTTCTAAACGTATATATTCAGCTAAGGACAGTACTCATCCTCGCTGTGTTGTCCAGCCTGTACGAATCACCTACCCGAGGATATATCACGTCTCAGACAGGATCTCTGCTAGTCCATCTGGTTTCCAAAAGTGAGGCGAGGAAAGGAAAAGTGCCGCAAAGAAACACTAATGTTGCACTTCCCAAGTGTAAACCTTCCCAATACACCTCTGTTTAGGACTTTCTCTTCTTCCTTTCCCTACCTCAGCGCAAAGAGAGGTTCTGAGAGCACACTACGCTGTACTGTACTCTACGGTCCTGTAGACAAAGATAAAAGATGAATCAGCAAGCCACAAACGCATTTTAATCCTGTTGCAGAAGGGATGTCCTCAGTTTCGCAAAGGTGAGACCCAAAAAGGCGGGTTGTACATTTTCACAATATCATCCTTTGTTAAACTTCCTCAAAGTGGACGGCTCCTTAGCTCATTGGTTCCTTGGTGTCTAGCAGGCCAACACAGCAAGTCTGATTCCTGCTTTTCTCAGTTCAAACTGAACTTGTAAGGTAACAGTGTTGTAGTCGTCTGGGAAGGACCTCTTAGGCTATAACAATGCTTGTCAGGACCGGGAAGAGACACTCACAAACACTCACACACACACACACACACACACACACACACACACTGCAGTCAGGAAGCTCTGGTTGGTGCATGGAAAGAAAAACAGAACGTCCTGGCTGAAACATAGCAGCTACATAAGCTTCTATTGATTGGGCAAACTGAATCTCAGATTCAGTGTATTAAGATTTTTTTTATGATGAGTTTATGACATTAGCTGGCAGGGATTCATTTAAAAAAAAAATACTGAACATTAGTGAGTAAAAGTAAAAGAATCACAGAATCAAGAGCTGCTCAAACGGGAGCGACGCCTGGTTTCGCAAAGAGAAACAAAAGCAGTAAACATGATGATTGCTGTTGTAATTGATCAGCTGCACAGTGTCATGCCAGTCTAAAGTGCAGCTGATACACGCTTTGTTATAAACCACTACATTTCTCCGCAAGGGGCCTCCGCCACACACCGAGCAGTGAGAGCCACCAACCATTTGTAAACATTCCTAAGCATATAACGCCTCCTACTGGACCATTTGTAAACTGCACCAGCAGCACCGCAAAAGTAATTCTACTGTGAATACATGTGTTTGAGACAGTTTGTGTATGCAGCTCCTGACATTACACAAACACAAAAGCCATTTCCTACTTAGTGCACTACACACCCATAGTGATTATTCCCTGAGTAAACCAAAACCCTCCTCCACACTTCAATGAGCAATCATCTGCAGTCTGAGTCGTCTCCACCAGACAGAGTAAACTTTGGCAAGAGACTCAGTCTAATAAAGTTACACATTAACAAAAATACATACCCACCTGGCAATGGGTTAAATATTATTTTACAACATTTTCATGCCAATGTTATCATGTCAGTGAATACTAATGTTATACATTCAAACAAGTGTGGAAAGCGTCTCAGACGATATATGTATATCAGTACATTGATGAGGTTTCCTCCTGACTCTCGTGACTTTTTCACCGTCCAAAGAACAAAGCGATAAAAACAAACAAACAAACAAACTTCTGAATGGAAAAATACCAGACAAGTGTCTGCATGGAAACCGATGAGAGCAGAGCTTTTAAAAACGCATTAACGCGACGTTTGATCCCAGACCTCAGGACAACTTGAGGGTGGATATTAATTTATTAAGTTTACAAAATATTTATGCTCAAGCTGAAAGTCTGACATCACAGAGCAGCTGTGAAGCGTCGAGTAGGCCACTATCTAAAGCTTGTGAGTGAAGAAATTTACTGCGACACCGCCACCTAAATCACAATAATACTTTATATTGTTGAGTGAAATGAAAATAGTTTGGAGTCATCTCATTTATCCTGAGGAAATGATCTTACTTGTTAGCAGGTATAGTAACTACTCCAATATGTTCACTTAGTAGTCGCTCATTTGAGCTGCGGTTATAAAAATGTTAACTTTTGGAGTCAGTCGTGCACACGTACAGTACCGTGCAAAAGCTGAGCCACGCCTCACTCCTTATATTCTGATAGAAAAACAGGAAATAGGTGAAGCGATTTATTGAAACGTTTGAAAACATCAATGGAAATACAATAAATAAGGCAAAAAAACCAACCAGTTTGTACAATTCTAACGAGCTTGAAAATCAGTATTTGGTATGACCACTTTTATTCTTTCGACTTAGGCAAGCCTTCTTCTAATTTCTTTAAGTAGTCTTCAGGAATAATTCTCCAGGCTTCTTGAAGGACGTTCAGAGATCTTCTTTCGATGTTGGCTACCTTTTGTACGGACTCCTCGTTGCTTCAGTAATGTTGAGGTCCGAGCTCTGGGGAGGCCAATCCAAGAGCGATGTGTTTTTCTATCCAGCGTTTACTGCTCTGGCAGCGTGTTTAGGGTCATTGTTGTGCTAAACACGAAGCCCCTGCCATTCATAATTTAGTCTATTTTGATAAGATCCTCATCACCACTGGCTGAAATGCAGCTTCAAACCATGACAGAGCTGCAGACACACTGTTCTACCTCTCTCCTGGCCTCATCCATACATACCGTACCGACGACAATTTGAACCACAGATGGCAGGTTTGGTCTTTTCGGTCCAGTTCTTGTGTAATCTTGCATACCTCATCTTCTCCTTCTTTTGCTCATTTAACGATGGCTTCTTGACAGCCATCTTCCACTGAGACCATTTCTGACTTTAGCAAACACTACACGGATGGATGCCAGATGGATCTCAGGTTCTGCGTCAGATCTTTGCCGGATTTTTTTCCCAGTTTGTTCAGGACGCGACTTTCAGATAGTCCTAAAAAACTATGTACAGCAGATGAACACTAACGCTTCTTCTTTTGTCCTCCATTGTCCAGTTTCCTCAAAATCTGTAAGGACATACTGCACAGCATGTCAAGACATGTCAAGTTTGCATTTAGTAGCTCTTTAGGAATCGCCTCGTTGAAACCTGTGAGGTACGAGGAAGGGACTGAAAATGAGTAAACAACAAAAAAAACAGACCTTCGGAAAGCTGGGAGACTATTCCTCAAGTCGTCTTTAAAAGATTTCACGAACGTCTAGCTCCTTGGAAGTTTAAATATAAAGAGATAAAGGGGATTATTTCAGACTCTTGCATAATACATATAGATTTTTCCTCCATTCTAAGCTGTTAAGACTCTTTTTAATCACATTTTATTTACAAGATTTTAACTACGGTGTAACCACAGCACTGGGTGTGGTGGGGGCAGCGACTGGCCGCTTTCATCATTCAAACAGCAATCACACATGAAGCAATGCTTCTCCATAACCACACAAATGATTTATGAGCGGTGTTTACTTGTGTGGTTCAGCAAAGCATGTCATAGAAAAATCTAATCATTGTTAAGGCACCGTGAACCAAGCTGTACAAGAGAACCATTGCTAAAGAGAGTTAAAGCCAGTGGAGGACAGTAAGACAGTTCAGCTCAGCATGAATGGCCATCAGTGCAGCAACAACAACACCAGCAACAGCAGGCTAGCAGGCCACGCAGCTTCTGATTCATACAGTCCCACTGCTTCCATCTTAGCACACAGAAAACAAACCGTGGCTTTGTTGGAGACTGACACGGCTGTGTTCACGGTCACATCAGCATAAACCGACGTGCTGTGAAGCTATTTGGACTCCACTGAATTCATTCTACTGTGTAGATTATTGTGTGACGTTTCTAAAACGTGGGCACTGCAATTTCTAAAAGAGAAATGGACACACACACAAACATACTCTGAAAGTTATGATGGCATCCAAAGAGATAATCGATACTGACATTGTGCGACCCATCTCTGTTACACTGACACGGCAAAAAAAAAAAAAAAAAAAGACAAACAAATTTTTTTTTTTTTTTAA
>VVHJ01042468.1:0-10503 GCA_015107715.1 Tylochromis polylepis | reverse complement strand
GAGTCCGACTACCGTGGTGTCATCAGCAAACTTGATGATGAGGTTGTTGTTGTGGGTCGGACTGCAGTCGTGGATATAGAAAGAATACAGGAGGGGGCTCAGCACACAGCCCTGTGGGGAGCCGGTGTTCAGCGTGCGAGTGGAGGAAAGATGGGGGCCGAGTCTTACAGTCTGGGGCCGGTTTGTGAGGAAGTCTTTTATCCAGGCACATGTGAGAGGAGGGAGGCCAAGAGTGACCAGTTTGGTGATGAGGATATCTGGGATGATTGTGTTTAAGGCTGAGCTGTAGTCCACAAAGAGCATTCGGATGTAGCTTTGCCACTGTTCCAGGTGGCTCAGCACAGAGTGGAGGGCTATGGTGTCTTCTGTGGATCTGTTCATGTGGTATGCAAACTGGTAGGGGTCAAGGTCTGAGGGGAGGTAGTCTTTGATGTGCTGAAGGACTAGTCTCTCGAAGCATTTCATGATTACCGGTGTGAGGGCCACAGTTCAATTCAGTTTCATTTATATAGCGAAAATCATAAGAGCAGTCGCCTCAAGGCACTTTCTACTGTAAGGTAAATACCCTACAATAATACAAAGAAAACCTCAACAATCAATTAACCCCCTCTGGGCAAGCACTTGGGGACGGTGGAAAGGAAAAACTCCCTTTTAACAGGAAGAAACCTCTGGCAGAACCAGAAAGGGTAGCCATCTCCTGTGACTGCTTAGGGGTTGTAGAAAATAATAGGACAACATAAAAAAAAATACACAAAATTACTAAATTTATTCACATTTTATGCAAATAACAGCACATACTCTCCATCTTTTTACAAAGTGTACTTCTTTTGCTCTTGCAAAATATGAAAAGTTACCTGAAATAAAAACCAACCGCTAAGGTAGAATCAATACATTGAGATGTTCACAGTTTAGTGAAGTGTAATATTATTCAGTAAAACAAACATGTACAAGTGCTGTATGAGTAGTACAGCAGTCCCAGTCTTTACAGGCTTTGATTTAAACATTGAGGCCATAACAATAAAATTAAAAATAATATCATCATCATCATAATAATGTACATCCCTGGATGAAAATGTATTTTTACGTTAAGTATCCACTGCACTTTGATGCATAAATACTATAGTCATGCTCAAGCAAACATGTCATAAGTGGTGCATTGATAAAAACCGTAAGAACGGTTAGTCATTTGGCTGCCTCAAACTGTCTGCCGCCTGAGTCTTCAGAACCGGTGGCAGCACAGCAGGGAGCACACTGCTCGATCAGAGGAACCAGCTTTCCTTGCTGATGGAGCTGTTTGGTATCAGACCCACCCCCAATGCAGTGGCCATTGACAAAGACTCTCGGGACCTAAACAAAGAAAAAAAGAGGGGGGGAGGGGAATACAGACTTTAGCATCCTGTGAATGAGCTGCTAATGAGCAAGCATTTAAGATTAGGTTAGGTTTTTTTCTTTTTTTCCAAGTTTCATGTGCCATCTCACATCTTCAATGTGTCTTTGCATTCAAGACCAGCACACAATCTATTTGTAGCTCCAGGTTTATGCCACTGCAGACTTTGTTTGTGTTCTTTCTTGGCCCCAACTTGACAGTTGTGTGAGCTGTTAATGAAT
Organism: Tylochromis polylepis; assembly: GCA_015107715.1. NCBI lineage: Eukaryota > Metazoa > Chordata > Actinopteri > Cichliformes > Cichlidae > Tylochromis > Tylochromis polylepis. The sequence goes on along the minus strand of VVHJ01042468.1, from coordinate 8,895 downwards.
TTTTACAACTTAAAGTAGGAGCAGCTGAACTCTGGTTTCAGGTTCACTGTTAGAGGAAATGGGCCTCCTCCTAGGGCTGTCTAACCCTGCCTTAGAGATAAGGTGAGGAGCCTGGTCACTCAGGACTAAGAGTGCAGCCACTACTCCTGAGGTGGTTCAGACACCTGACTATGATGCCTCCTGTATGCCTTATAGGTGAGTTTTTTTCTGGCCTTATTCAAGTGGGAGGAGGCCCTGGGGGAGACCTGGGACATGCTGGAGAAATTACATCTCTCTAGGGTGGCTTGGGAATGCCTCAACTACAAGAGCTGAAGGAGTTGGCTGGGGAGATGGAGGCCTGGGCATCTGTGCTTAGACTGCTGCCCCCACAACCCAGACCTGGATAAGTAGCAGAAAATGGATGGAATTACAGAAAAAGTACAGGCTTTGTACTTTGATAGCGTACTTCCTCATGCTCAGCAATATTGCAAAAGGAATCCAGTGGTCCAGATTGGCCTTTTTGGAGGTGCCAGTTGGGGCCAAAGGGCTGCAAGTTTGACATAGTTGTTGTGGATTGACGAGCCCCAAAATGTGGGCTGCTGCCCCCTTATGGATGGTGGGCAGATGTTGTTCAGCTTGCCATGAAAATTTCATGATTACATATTTAGAATCTAAAAGTATCAATGTGGTTTAAATTATGTGCTATTCTTTATTAGTTACATTGGCTTTGAAACATCTGGTTCTATCACACTTCACAACAGCAGATAACGTGTACGAGCATGAGGACACGCATGGCTTCTCTGATTAAAAAGAAAACAAACGCATACCCTAACAGCGACCCTGAGTCAAGCTGCTCCTATTTTAACTTATAAAACTCATTATCAACTTTCACAGCTGCTAAGCTGAGGCCAAGGAACACGAACAAGGCTTCACTGACATACACTTGAAAGTGAAAGCAAACTGTCTATGTATGTGTTTTTCAGCTTCATTGTTCTAACCCTGCTGGGATTTCTCATTGCATATGCAGTGTTCACGTGCAGACAGCCTTCCTTGTTTCCATGTTTTCAGAACTCTTGCATATTGGAAAGTGACTAAAGTGCAACGGAGCAAAGACTATGATGTGAAAAGACGGGACTTGCTCTGGGGATTCATCCTGACTGAGATTCAGCTATTCTGAGCGCCTATGAAGTCCTCAATCTTGGCTGCAACCCCAACAAAGATGCTTGGTAACTCCACCTAAATTTAACTTGAAGGCAGAGCTGCCAGAAGCTCTGCCTTCAAGCTGTCAGAGATGCCTGTTTTGATTCTTCTTCTACTTAAAAAATAAATAAATAAATAATTGGCTGCTAAAATAACAGGCTGTGACAGCACACAAACGTGAGGTCCTTCTTACCGTCCTGGCACCGGTCATCTGAGCTAAGGCCTCTTGCAGGCTCCGCCCATCATTGTGCTCATCCAGTTCAATCACTTTGTAGGTCGCGCCGATTTCATTGAAGACGTTTTTGGCCATTTTACAATATGGGCAGGTGGTCTTGGAAAATATCACGACACAGTGCTGTGACACCACCTCCTGAAAGGGCAGACACATTTAGAAGACCTAATTAAGAGTGTGGAGTCCAGAAACAGCTTCAGCAGAACAGGAATCAAGTTGGTGCGAGGCGAGAAGAATCTTATCTGCACTTTGGGTAAAGAGCCAACTGCAGAGTTAAGGTGGAAGTGTGATGGCTTCTTGTTTAAGAGCAACAAGCATATGTCTACGCCAGCATGAGGACGGCTCCTCCTCTTTGCATTCATTCTAGCAGATTGATGATTCATCTCCAGAGTATTGTCTGTTCTACTCCTGCCAGTCATTTAGGGTAAGCTGGTAAAGGAGGTAACCTCAGTAACTACAGGTCCATAGCTTTAGCTGGAATATAATCAACAGATTTAGAAAGAATTCTGATGGCTATATTAAATAAGAATTAGGGGTAGGGTTTGAGTTAGGTTAACCACCAATTGTATTCGAATTTTTGCCTATTTGAAACACCTGAATGCAAAGGCTTTTAAGTTTAAGGATGCGGTCAAATTGAATGCACAAGACTTTGTTTTAATGTTAAGAAGTTTCTAAAAAATTGCTCATTTACCATTTGGCTAAAACACATTCCTAATTATCGATGAGTCAGTGGTATCTTAATGGATGTTAGGATGCCACCTCCACTCATAAGCAGACTGGCTTCAAAGTTAAACATGCCACTGACACAGTGATGCGCTCTGGTACCAGAGAGTGACTGTTCTGGAGAAGTGTTAAACTGATGTACAAAAGAAAAACTCGAGGTATCTTGATGCATACAGTTTTGCACTTTGCAATCACACTCAGGTCATTTAATGGAAAGATTTGTTGACTGACTACTGTGTAATGGTCCGATATAACACCTATAGCTAGAGGCAAGTACGTAAAATGCAGCCGCACAAGATGAATGACCATAATTTACAAAATTAGAGCCTGTTTTCTTCATACATTTCTTCAGTACCTTTAGTTTTTGCAGCGACGGGTACCGCCCCGTGGTGGCGCTTAAAAGGAATGCAGATTTAAGGCTTCAATTTTCAGGTCCAGTAACTACACACATCTTTCATGCAGTCTATGAAAGATGGACATACCCCTGAAACATTTCAGGGCCTTGTCACAGATTTATTTATATTCATATTTGTTTGTGAACACATGTATTCACATATGTCACTCCTAGGTGTGCTGCATGACAGATTTTTAACTCAAAAGTCTTCAGGTAAAACATGTACCGGACCAGAGACAGAATATGTCATGGTTGTGTATCCACAAAAAATACATGAGCCTATGAGACACGCACAACTAAAAACAAGTTACACGTAGACCCACTGCACACTTGCACTACCATACCCAGCAAAGTAACAAGCTGCTTGTATGTAGCAGATCTTACCTGAACATACTGTAAACAGGCAGTGCTGGACAGACCCCTTGGATGGGAGGAGGTTAAATTCCCCATTCTGGAAAGGCAAATTACAGTCACATGATTATAAAATGCAGTGATTGAGGCAACTGGTCCAGTTCTGATTTTATGAATCAAGTGGAATTAACTGACACACAAGAAGCAGGCAGAGGTCCATAGAAGAAGCTGAAGATGTCAAAGGAAAAGGCAAAGAGAGGGCAAATCAGAGCCAAAAAAATAAGATCTAACCGAAGGATAACGGCTGCTCTGATTATAACCATGTTTACTGTAGTTCAATTTTAATATTCACTTGTGCCGCTGGTCTTAAACTGCATTAAGGTTCGTGCGCTTGGTAATCCAGGATTAGCAGTGCACTCGCTCCTCCTTGGCACTGGGCAAGACACGCCAAACATCATCAGGATCTGGCAACACTGAGCCGGCGGCACGCCAATAACAAACTAAGAACGTTCTGTAAAACGTGGCTCTGTATGTTAAATGAAAAGTGACCGCCTTCTTTTATAATCGGCATATCTTTTAATGCCATTTTTAATCGTTTCTTATGCTTAGCTACCACTGCATAAACGAGTCAAGACTGTAAAGGTAGCCTTTGCTAACGCTGATAACAGCCGGCACACCGGGGATAAAGACTGACATTTAAACCAGTAATGTCGAGTTAATTTATATTATGTATGCCGAATTTGTCAGAAGAATAATTTTAATCGAGAGGCCGCGAACTAGGTGTATTTGTTAATGAGAAAGTCATTTAAAATTGGTTTCATGTTAAAGCACGTGAGGTTATGATGACAGACTGGCGTACGGTATAGCATGCAGCATGCGGGAGTGAATTAACAAGACTTATCAGCTCCTGGGAGCAGGCAATGATGTCCACCCATGTAGTATTATTTGCTTACGTTACCAGGCAGCAAAATATTTCTTGATAAATTTGGTGTGGGGGTGATTTTTCAGATCGATAGCTAGTTGCTGTAGTCAAACAAGTGGGAATGACCTTCGACAGCCGATCCATACCAAACTACGAAGATATCCTGCGTGAAAACACATGGCGAAGACAGAGCACACCGCAACAAAACAACTACGTCTTTGCCCTGGATAAAACATACGGTTAGTGTAGGAGCCGTTCTGAGGCTACACAAGCCCTGCCAGCTGCTATACACGTACTATAGCACGATACTTACACTGTTTACGCCTGATGCCTACCTTACGTGGACACCGGAAGTAGTTTCTGACGCAAGTTGCAGCATGAATGTAACGCTAGAATTTTTTTTTTTTTAACAAACTATAAAGCAGTCTTTAAGTACAGTTAAAATAACAGTTTAATCTTTTGGCGACATCATTTTCTCATGAAGAATACATATTTTGGCAAATTACATTACATGTCATTTAAGCTTTAGGGCGGGAGTGTCAAATGTAAGGCCCAGGGACAAGAACTGGTCATGCAAAGACTCCACATTTGGTCCAGTGGACAGCTTTAGAAAATGTTGAGGAGTGCATAGATTTTGAATTTTTAACTGTATTTTCATAACTTTTAGAGCTTTTCCTATTGTTAAGGACTGACTGCCCCCATTGCCATTCATACCACACCACCTAACAGATAAACAATTAAATGACAGGAAAGTTCCCTGTTTTTCCAATACTAATGAGTCCATGGTAAATTAACAAAAACATTATGTTTTATGTCTGTATAATGAACTGTCAGAATGATTTTTTTGTAATTTTACACATTTTTCATCCAGTTTCACTGGTCTGGCCCACTTAAGATGAAAGTGGGCTGTATGTGGCCCACGATTTTAAATGAGTTTGACTGCCCTGCTTAATATAAATATGATTTTTATTACAATACCATTTACATATGTGTTGCATATTTATAACTTTAGCCTTCTGAAGAAAACATTTAGCCAGAATAAATGAGTCAACGAGGCTACTCTTTTCTTTTTTATTACATTTTGAAACATGCAGTTAGATTTTACAACATGCTTTTTTTATGCTTTTCCTATGTAACCAGTAAAGTAATTATTTCCTGAACAAGTGAGTCTGAGAGCATGGAGGCATGCTCTGTTGTTTCAGTATCTGTCTGAGAGAAAACACATTGATTTAACCATTTTCAGAGGAATGTTTTCTGTTTGTTAAACCATTTAACACTGACCTATGACTCATTCTAGCATCAATAGATGAACCTGTGTTTTCTTCACATAACACACAACTTAGCGAAGAACTAATTTTAAATTTCATCTTTAGCCACTTTGTTACTAACATCTTGTTGCAAAAACATATCATTTGTTTCAGTGTCTTCAGCTGAATCAGTTGGAAAGGTGTAAAATACTATTATTTCACCAGAAAGGTGATTCCCAAAGAGCTATTAGCTGAAAGCTTGGCATATCTTGACATGATTGCCACTGTTTTTTCCTTAAAGAACTGAGTAAACTGGACTAGTGGAGGGACAAAAGAAAAAAAAATTCAGGTCTTGAAAACAAACTACAACAGATGAACAGTATTTGAAAGTCAGGTCCTTAAGAAATAGGAAAAAGAAATCCAGCAAAGACCTGACACATGACACATGCATCTGATCTTTCACTTAATCCATATACTGTTCACTGAAGCCTCATCAGAAATGGTCTCAGTGAGTGGCTGTCAAGAAACCATTCTTAAAGATGATAAAGAGGGAGAAAAGGTTGAGGTATTCCAAATTAAATAAGAGCTGGACTGAAGTTAGTGGGAACAGGTCTTATGGAGTGATGAATCCAAATGTGAAATTTTGGGTTTTAATCTTTGTCAGTATGTATGGAGGAGGTCAGTTCAACAGTGAGAGTCTAAAACATGGTGGAGGGTCTGTCATAATGCTGGGTGGCATTTCTGCCAAAGGTGTTGGGCAAGGTGACTCCTAAAGAGCTGTTAGCCAAAAACTTGGCATATTGGTGGAGGCTCTGTCATTGTTTGGGGGGTGCATTTCCACTGGCGGTGCTGGGGATCTTGTCAAAATTGGTGTAACTAAGAATGCAGAAAAGTACCATCAGATTTTGATCCATCATGCAATACCATCTGGAAAGTATTTTTCAGCATAATAATGATCCCAAACACGTTGCCAGTGAACTAAATACTTACAATATTATACATGGGTTGGCCTCTCCAGAGCCTGGACCTCAACATTACTAAAGCAATGTAGGAGAACAGAGAACAGAATAAAAGGCAGCCAACACCCAAAGAAGAGCTTTGAATGTTCTTCAAAAAGGCTGGAAATTACTTTTGAAGACTACATATGAAAAGAAAGCTTGTCTTTGAGCGTTCCGGCTGTGCTAAAATATAAAGCTGGTCATACCAAATACTCTGCTTTAAGCTTGTCAGAATTGTACAAACTTTGTTTTAGCCTTATATAGTGTATTGTATTTCCATGTATGTTTGCACATGTTTCAATACATTTCTTAGCAAAAAATAAAGAAACGAGGGGTGGCTCACAACCTTTTTCGCACTACTGTACTTGTAAGAGGAAGGGATTTGCCTGTTATTTCAAATGAGCAAAAAAGTGTACAGATCTTAGTCCTGACTTGTCAAAATTTTGCTGATCTTGCTTTTATAATGCTACAATAACACCTTTGTTCAAGTTACTGTATTATTTCCACCATTATGAAAGGAACTCTCTTTGTTTTATATATATATATATATATACACAAAGAGACTATATATACCCTGTATATATGAAGAGGCAGCGCTCTCCTTATATAATTTTAGTGGAGCTTTTGTGCCGTGGTGGTCTCACGCATTCAAACTGATGAGCATCCGCCCCACTGAAGATGATAGTGCTCAAAAGCACAGGTGGTTGTATTCAGCTTACAAGAACAATACCATATTCTGACAGGAGTGGCTAAATGTAATATTGTTAATAACAGCTGTGACTGAAATATAGTCAGTAACTGTGTGCTGCAGTCTGATAACAGAATGTTTCTCTTACAAGATTATAATGAATCTTTGTCCCCATGAAGGAAAACTAAGTCTCAAGGTGATTACATCATGACAACACGACTGGTCAGTTTCAGTGCTCTTCCTGGAAAACTGCTGTTTTCATTTCATTTTAGTGTCATTTAGTGTGGGTTTGCTTTTTCTTTTCTTTTTTATTGCATTTGATTTTTACTTTCTAAGAATGTTTGTGTGGCGGGGCGTGGTCTGCGGTGCCGTGCGGTGGAGATGGCTTCACCTGCACGGCATCTGCAATCACGCCTCGCCAGCCTTAAAAAGGGTCCTGATCTTCATGTTGGGGTTGTTGTTGGTGATGTGTGCGGCTGGCAGCAGGAGAGCTGCAGCCAGGAGCGTAGACAGCAACCGTGAAAGTGTACCGTGTGTGTTCTGTCAATAAAGATCATGTGGACAAACATGGAGGTGTCGTGGGGTCTGCCATGGGTCCGTCACAGTTTGTTATAGGTACAATGACGTGGGCGGCATTTGTCAGGCTGAAGACGCTTGGAACAATGTTCCATTTGTTTTTAATTTAGTTTAAGTGAACTCTAATAACCTTGGTTCTAAAACAACAGCGACACAGCAGTGTCAGATATGCTCATCCAGCAGTCTGGCTACCTCAATTACACAGCTTTTCCTCTCTACCTCATTCTACTCCTCACTGCCTTAACCTCCTGAAGCAGAGAGCCATCATCACTGGTTTTCTTCCCCACTGTCACTAATCGATTGTATGTTGAGGAATTATTGACCTTCTCCCTAAAATACTGCAAATTCCTTGAGATTGCCAATAAATCTGAACCCCAAAAAGATGCAACCTGGGATGATTGCAAAGAAATAAGCAGAAATATAGGATAACATTCTTCTGGTCTCACACTCTGTTTCCAGAGCACAGCCATAAAACCTGGCATGGATGCTTCTTTTATATCCTCAAAGATTTCTGTTCCCCCTCCCTCTTCAAACACAGTAGAGGGAGGAGGAGTTAATTCAGGATTAACTGTAACAGCAAAATGGGAAACATTTGCTGTGTTAGTCTGTGCTAGGCTCACAGGCTGAATAAATAAACAAATCTAAAGATATGCGATGAGGCAGCACAGGAGTTCTTCATTTCAAATGCCTTCATTCCTTCAAAGCCGAGGAAGAAATGCATCATGGATTCACAGCATCAAAGACATCAACAGTTTTGCCCTGGAGTGGGTAACATCCAGAGACAGAACCAAAAGGTTATGAAAGAAAGTAGAGAATTGCATTAAGGCTCAAACACTTGCTTGCAGCATTGATACATGGCAGACGAAAGCTGGGCATACACTGTGCGATTTTTGGCCCATTTTGAGATGATTTTTCACTCATGCAACCATTTTGGGGATCGGCCCGAGTTTCGCCTTAATCGTGTGTTGTGCATCATGTAGTATATGTAGCCGGATGGGCTACCTCGCTCTCTCTCTTGCTCTCTCTCTCTCTCTCACTCGCTCAGTTACAGAACTGGGTTAATTGGGGACCCACCTGCATATTGATTGCAGGGTGGAGTTGGTCTGCATAAAGGGGAGCCGGTGTTTTCCTGGTTCATTCCTCCCATGCTTTTGGTGAAAGGCAGCAGTAAATGCTAGCCCATAGATGCAGACTGATCAGCAAGTGAGCCGATTACATGATAGCTACAGGTAAGCTCTCGCTTGACCTCCGATTATCTCTGAGTATTGGCCTTTATAATAATATAGGTTTGTGGCCACTTTCTTCACTTCAGCTTTGCGGAAGAGCGGTGTCTGAGTTATTTCCATTAGTGCAGGACGGTGCCTCCGGTTCTGGGGTAAGCCGCTCAAACTCTTTTTTTCATTTTTGCTTACTCATGATTAAAGGAGGTTAAGATTATTTCTCCTTTTTAGGATTTGATCGCTGCTTTACCTCTCCGTGGCGAACCGCCCGACCTTAATTGGAAGAGTGAAACGCCTTCCCAGCTGCTATTGTGAGGGCTCCTCCTCGGTGGAGCTGCTGTCTTGTCTTGTCTTGTCTTATCTTG
>VVHJ01042457.1:0-14599 GCA_015107715.1 Tylochromis polylepis | reverse complement strand
CCAATAGGAAAGAGGTGTTTTTTGTTTCATTTTCTTTCTTTCTTTTTGTTGTAAGCAGAGAGTGCTTGTTATCGCTGTCCTTAGACAGTAAACGTGACGATAATATTCAGGAAAAAACACAGCATATATATATATATATTTTTATCATGACTCTGGTTTTACGTGGCCTATCAACACAATTTAAAAACTGGTATATAGCATCTTTTTGCTATGTCATCTTAAATTGGTCATGTGATTGGTTTAACATGGCTACTTTATTCTTCCTCAGCCAATCAGCAGCACTCATGCGATTGTTTCCCCCCAGCTCCCGGTAAGCTGAAGACAGCTTCAACCGTCTGTGTGCTGAAAAAATAGTAACGCGTCCGCACCGCGTTTTCTTCTTAGTAACGATAGAAATAATAATTAGTTAGATTACTAATTACTGAAAAAAGTAACGCTGTTAATAACGCCGTTACTAATAACGCCGTTATTCCCATCACTGCTAAAGGCCACGTGGAAAATGAGAATATTGGCCCCTTCCTGTTTTCTTTCTTCTTTTTTTGTGTGCATATTTGCCACACTTACATGTTACATGTTCAAACAAATTCTAATATTAAACAAAAATAACTGGAGTAAATAGAAAATGCAGTTACAAATTAGGATTTCATTTATTATGAGAAAGAAGCTATTCAAACCTACCTGGCCTTATGTAAAAAATGTATTGCTTCTCATGTGAAATCACGGATTAACTGTATTTAAGCACATTTTTTTGGAAGCTAAGTGCAGTTTCGCTAGCCATAATCATAAAGTGAAGAAGGCTAAAAGATCTAAAAAAATGTAACACATCATGCTGATATATATATATATACAGCTGAGAAACAAAGTCATTGACATGTATCAGTCTTGAAAGAATTACAAACCTGTTTCCAAGACTTTGGGACTCCAGGAGGTCACAGTGAGAGCCATTATCCACAAATGGAGAAAACTTGGAATAGTGGTGAACCTTGCCAGGAGTGTCCTTCCAACCAAAATTACTTCAAAAGCTTATTGACAACTCATCCAGGAGGTCACAAAAGAACTCAGAACAACATCTAAACAACTGCAGGCCTCAGTTCCAAGATGAAAACCACTGCTGACCAAAAACAACACAAAGGCACATCTCACATTTGCCAAAAAATATCCTGATACTCCCCAAGACTTTTGGAATAATATCCTGTGGACTGATGAGATAAGCTGAATTTTGGAAGGTTTCAGTCCTGTTACATCAGAAGTGAGGACTCATCGGCAGCTATTGCAAATGCTTGATTGTAGTTATTCATGCCAAGGGTGGCACACACAGATATTAAGTTTAGGGGCAATTACTTTTTCACACAGGGCCAGGTAGGTTTGGATAACCTTTTCCCTTAATAAACTAAATAATTTAAAAACTTTTCTTATTTAGTCAGGTTAGTTTTATCTAATGTTAAAAATTCTTTGATGGTTTGAACCATGTATGACGATTATGAAACAACACCCCCCCCAAAACAAAACAGAAAGAGGGAAAATACTTTTTCACAGGACTGTAATTAGTTAACTCACTTTCAAACTTTAACATTGAGTTAAAAGAAACAAGCGCTTGTGCAGCTGCATGCCTCTTTTAGTGTAGACACTTTCTGAAGCATTCCTGTCTTTAGTGTCGTACGTCTGGTATATACGAATTCAAATATCCAAATGATGATGCAAATCATGTTCGGTGAGAACCAGGAATTGGTTAATGGCAGATACACAGATCTTTGTCTACTTCTACCCAGTGTGTTATCCGCTAACTTGTTAGCTTGCAGGTGCTGTTGAGGCCTACAATTAAAAACTGTAAAGGGATGGGTTTTGAATTTGCAAGCCTTATACCCAAAACCCATCCTCTTCTGCTTATCAAATTCATGGTCGCAGGTGGTGTGGTAGCCTGTCTCAGCTACCAAACCCTAGACAGGTCACCAGTCTGTCAAAGGGCTAACACAGACATTTCATTACATGAAAACTTAACGCAAAAAATTAGGACATAAAAACTGTAGGTTTACAATACCTTATGGCAGTGAAAACGGCAAAACAGAACAAAACAACACCCATTAACTGTAGGCCTGTGCAAACAAAAAGGTTTTGAGCCTGTTTTTGGATGTGTGCACAGATGTAATTGATCTCAGATCAGCAGGGAGACAGCACCACAGTAACTAAAAGCACCCTTAGCAGACTGAGATGTGAGTCTGAGAACAATTACAAGATCTGAACCTGATGACCTGAGAGGTCTTAAAGGTAATTCTATATTGCACTGAGAGCTTTCAATGCTGGGGTAATGTGGTCAGGTTTCCATCTACCTGTAAGGATTCTGGCTGCTGTATTTTGAATAAGCTGAAGACGTCCTACTGATGATTTGAGTCCTGCAAATAAAGCGTTGCAATAATTTCACCTACTTGATTTGAACACATGGACCAATATCTTTAAATTGGTTTATGAAAAGTGAGATCACTGTCCACAATGATGGATGCCAAGGTTCCTGACTTGCTCACTGTGTTTCAGAGATAAGGATGATAAATATGAACATTTTTTATTGCTCAAAGTTTCAAATAATGAGGTCACTGTACAGCTTATAACTAAAAAACTAAGAGCTCAGCATTTACACTCACTCCAATTTCTAAGTTTCTGTGTGTGTGATGTCAAATTGGAGGGCTATCTTTATCACCTGCTGTTCAAATCTTTTGTTATGACTATTTTAATGACTGTTTTGAACTTCTGAACAGTGACTTATGCAGAGCTACGATAAAGGTTTAACTAAAAGGTTTGAAAATGATCAAAAACATTTTAATCCTTGCATGCTTCTGTGTGTGAAAGGTTTTAAAAAGTGCTCTAATGTGGCCATCCCTCTACTGATGCATTCACTTTAGTTGCTCTGCAGGATGCAGTCAGCTGCTCAAAGGCAAGCAAAGGACAGAACAGCAGGGAGAGCCTGCCAGCATCTGTTTAGATGAATTACAGTTTACAGGATGCCATCTATAATTAGAACAAGTGAATCGATGGCATTACAGCACTGGCACCTTGTAATAAGAGATGGTGGAGTCAGCGAAAATCAATTAGATGAAAAAAAGTGAGATAAAGTGAAGGAGAAAGACAGGAGGAGGGAAATAGTTGGCTGAGGGATGGTAGGTATCATGTTATGCAGGTTTCTGGACCTCCCTCTCCACTGTTCTGACTCCTATTACCCTCTGCCTCTCTAGCACTTTGTTATTTTTTTTTACCTTCACATCCTCATGTGGAAACCACCTATTTGCTGTGAGGGACACACATGCACTCTGTGTCTTCCCTTTGCTTTTTGCAAGCACTGTAAATGGTTTGTCTCTATTCAGAATGCTTAACAGTAACAAACATTCCTCTTGCAGGCCTTGAATGTGGAAATATTTCAGCATTATTTACACACCTAAATACTTCCTCTGTGTCACACACACACACACACACACAAGTGCAGCTGTAAGTAGATTTGCCATGGAAGAGAAGGGATATGGTGAAACTCGGTAATGGGGCAGTAGATCAAATGAATGACTAAATAACTGTGAGCGTACAGCGTCTGTTTTTCAGGTTAGGTCAAACTGTAAATAAGAGTTAAAAAAACAACAACATAAAACATGTAAGGGCATACTGGTCTTGACATTTCAATTGTTTGTTGTGTAGCTAACTTGCAAAGCAGCGTCTCACAAGATCACAAGACCATCTGGTATGTTGAGTTAATTCTGCACTAGGGTCAAAGGAATATGCCAACAGATCTAGACAAACCAGAACTACTTTAATCTGTGGGAAGGAGGACTTGGCAGGCAGATACCAATGACACATGTTTTGGAAGGTGCATTAAAATGATCTGACAGATACACACTTTGTTAACCGCCCGCTGTTTATCACTTCCCTATTCATCGCGGAGCTCTGTAACAGTATGGCTAAATCTAAAACAAAACAACAAATCAAAACTTTTACAAGATAATAGAGTGCAATCAAAACCCCAATATCAGCAACACTGCACATTACAAGCGTCACGTCTCGCGAGGCTGTTAAAAGAAACTGTATTATTAAAATGCAAATGAGCAGGAAGTTATACATAAAACTCTGGATGGCAAATTGATGTTTTATCTTCAGTTTAATAGCATACAGCATCTTTTCATAAATACTTATACATTCTTTAACAAATACTGCCTAAGAGTTAGCATCACTGAAAGTACACAAAGTTGTCACGTGGATGTGAAATTTTGTCAGGCAAGTGCAGGGGGCGCTTCTATTTGCCAACAGCAACCTGAAGCAAAGGTTAAGGCGAGTGATGTTTAACATCAGAAACAGTCGTGACGTTAGGCTCAGTGGCCTGTGTGGGGAAGTCAGGGAGTTCCCAGTGAATCTCAGATGAGCCGAAACATATCTGTTAGATGAGCTGTGTACACTTTAACACGTCTGTTGGGTGTGCAGAGCCTGGAATGACTGTCACTTGATTAAATGGACTTGAGAAAGAAATCAGGAAGCTGTTAACACCAAGAGCTGATTAAAGTTTAAAAATGTGCATTTCTTCAAAATATGACTATGACTGAAGACAGCAGAACTATGACACTACCCTGTAAATTAGAAGCAGCACTGTAAAAGGCACGTGGGTTTTTCTGCAGCATTTTAGAGTCTGATTGTCACTGAATACCTAAGAGATGTCTGACTTTCTCAAAACCTCACCTGAACCGGACCTCGGTTTATCATTTTAGTAGTCTTCCAAAGATTTCCGCTTATTTATTCTGTAGCAGAGTGAAATATTATGGACAGAGACTTAACTTTGACTATAACAAGCTTAATAGGCTGCTCCAACAGAAGGCATTAAACACAAATACACCCTTGTTTACGGCACTTAATCAGAAAAAACCCCAAAGCATTTCAGAGGCACAACCAAAACCGACTGGTGTGATATAAAAGTGCAGCTGGTGACAGAGCATAACCAGCAGTGGCAATAAGACAGAGGGGCTATCATCTCTAATAACATTACCCTCACCGGGTTCATAAAGGTGGACATACATGACCTTATGCAAGCAGCAGGGTGTCTGTGTGAGTCACAATCTGTCCCACAAGCACTTGAATTTTAACAAAATTACTGCTGAAATTGAATTAAAAGTTTAACTGTGAGTCACTTTTACTGGGTACTCTGTTTGGTATGTCCAGGGAGTTGGCTGAGAGGGAGCAGAGGAGACAAGATGGAGCCTAGAATGACCCAAAAAAGATGACAGGAATGGAAAATGGAAGCAAAAAGAAAGTCAAGTACACTGTTTTGGTTTACAGATATTACACTATTTGAGTTACTTAAAACCAAATAGAAGCCATCGGCACAAATGTGAAACCAAAAGCCAGTAAAAGAAGCCCTGATCACTTTCCTTCTTCCCTCCTCTGCCAAACCATACCTAGCTTAAAACAACCCACAAAGGTCAGCTTGTCTGAATTCAGACTATTAGATTACTCACTGCATAAATGCACATGAGCAAGTAAAAGGAAGCTATACTCGGCCATAATTAGCCAAGATCTATTTTAAAAAAAGGGAACACACCTTTGTATAAAATCTCAGCAACAGGAGACAGTGGCTTTGTTTTTGCTGTTCTGATATAATACAAGAACATCCACATTCAGAACTTAATCAGTGTGAAGTTGAGAGCAGGGTGGAGCATAAAGGCAGAGGCAGATGCCATTTTGGTTCAGGAATAACCAGCTCTGTGTTTCACTGAGCACCTACATACTATATTGTGTAAACACAGCTACTTTTTGATGGCATTCCTATACAGGGTAAAGTTACGCAATGCAAGAACATTCTCATCGACGTGCAGTTAAGGCTGAAAAGATAAATAACACTGTAGATACACTATATACACATTAAGAGTAGGGATGCACCGATCTGACTTTTCTTTCTTTAAGATATCTGCAGATACAAAGTAGGAACAAGATAATGACGATAAATTATTAAGCTGAGGATTCATTTACTTATATGTAAAGTAACATGCAGCAAATAAACACCTCAGTTATTGAAATGAGACATAAAAACAGGGACTCCTGCCATCCAGGAAACTAAGCTGAATAAAATTAAATGTCTTTAAAAAAAAAAGAAAGAAGTATTTTAATATTGTATACGACTAATTTATGTGCAGCTGTTTCATTTCAGCTCCACTGCATTTTCTCTCCTCTGCTTTTCACTGTGTGGTGGTGTAGACAGACAGGTCAAGTGAAGATAACGTTAACCGAATTGACCGCAATAAACTCCTTAGAGCAAAATGTTCATGCACATAGAAATAAGTTGAGATATACACTGATCTGAAATCTTTGCCGCAGATGCCCGATCCAGCCTTTTGTGTCAGTTAATGGTCCGATATCTGATGCAAGTATCGGATCTGTGCATCCCTATTTAAAGATTTAAAATTACCTGCAGTTATTACACTGGAAGGATCTTCAGTAGTCATTTAATAGATTCTAGTAGTCACACTTCAACTCTTAAAAAAAATACAATCACATACGATACTACCTGCATTACAGTGATAGTACCTGTAACATACTGATATTATTGTTTTATAATATGATTGTCATCAAAATCTGATTTACACTTTGGTCAGATTATGAGTTGAAGGGAGTATAAAGACAGTTTTTGTTCTTCATTATGAATGCGTTTGTTCAATTCTATGCAACTCAAACTGTGTTAGCAGGTAGAGCCACCCTCTGCCTTTGAATAGCTGTTTGTGTGCAGGTCTGCTGTTCAGGGGTTTCTGGAAGAAGAGCTGGGCCGATGTTGTTGCACAGAGGAGAGTCTGCACTGGGGTCTGTGACACTGCCTCCCTGTTCAGTGGGCTGGCGAGGCAGTGCCGGAGGGGGGAATGACGGTGACTGGAGGATGTCCACGTAGCGCTGGCTAGGCTTGGTCTCCCTCTGCAACACTTTTCTCAGCAGTGGTTTCAACAGCCCGACAGTCAACTGACTGCTGTGGGGGTCTGTGAAAGGAGCAGGAGTAGAAGAGGTTGAATTGGATGCCAGGAAAGAAGAGGACTGGGAGGGAGTGTTGGGAGAGGGGAGGTTTTTTAGGACCAAGTTCAGGATGGTGGTTACAGTGAAATCCTCAGGGCACAGTGTCCACAGCAGGTCCAGGTAGGGATCCAGGTCTCTGTGATGGGCCACCTCGCTCAGCAAAATAGTGAAAATCTCCTTGTTGAGCAGCGGACTCTGTTTACAGAACTTCTGGGCCACCTGGGTGACCCGATACCACTGCTTCTTGCTCATGAGGATCCGCAGAGCCTGTAGGATTGCGTTGGGTCGCCCACTCACCAGCAGCAGCTCCACCTCTAGGTCCTGCTGCTGGTCTCTGTCTGGGTTTAAGCTGGACAGGAGGCACAGTGCTCGTTTATATAGTGGCACGTTGCTTTCCGTGCAGTCCCCTCCTCTCCCACTGGAAAAACTCCAAGAGGAAGCCGCCAGGCTCAGACCCAACCCCATTGAGCCCTGCTCCTTCTGGGCGAGCTCAAGGAATCTGGGCAGCCAGCTGGGCTGGAAATGAAAAACTGACCGGCAGAGGAGCTCAAACACAGGCAAGCCAGCCGAGGAAGTGGAGCTTGTAGATTTGGCTTTGCAGTTAGTAAAGTAATCGACTTTAAGGCTGTGATTGTGTTTTGGTCCCCCGTTGGTTAATGACAGGGAGGCTATGGGGCTGGATGACAGACCAGCACTGAGGACAGTTTTCCACACATCTGGAGGAGCCCTGCTGGACAGAAATCCCTCACCATTGTAGTGTAGCTGCAGAGCAGCGTGCGCTGCCTTCCACGCCTCGGGGGGAAAGATGCTGAAGATGGAGTTGAGGTACAGCAGAGCCTCTTTATCCAGCTCAGAAGATGACAGCAGCCTCAATACTTCTTTCTCAACTAGAGTCTCACACACTGCCTCCACCTCTTTAACACTACCCCTCACTAAAGTCCCCTTCACTTCCTCCAGCAAAACCAGAGCCTTGAGCTCGGCCTCAAGAGAACCCATTAGCTTGTCTTGCCCTGTGATACATCTACCTCCTCCATTCTGGGACAGCTGTGCTCCCTTTTGCTTCAAGCCTGCGCTGAGGTAGCTGAAGAGGATGGAGGCTAAAGAGATGGGAGCCTGGAATCTCCCCCCTTTCTTCAGCGAGTCCACGGTGAGCGGGGTGCTGCTCAGGCTCCTCTGCTGGTAGTATTTACAGGCCTCTTCAAAGACAGCTTCTACCAGGAGGGCTCCAGGATGAATACTCTCCACTGTACTGAAACCAGGAGACTTTATTCTGAAGCTGCAGTCTCTGGAGTCCATCCCCCTGCTCACCACTACAGAAAGTCCAGTTTCTGAGAGCAGGTGAGGTGTACATGTGTCTGCCCTGTTTACATATAATAATGCTTCACTCATCAGCACAATGTTTTCCAGCTCTCTGCCACAGTTCAAGTCTATCAGATGCAGGTTTTGCCCCATAATTAGTGCCAGGGTGTCCTCATACATACAAAGGCTAGTGTGAGTGCTGTAATTTAGCAAACAGTTGTCTTCTAGTTTGTATACCTGCCGCAGGACCCCATCTTTTTGCAGGAGACAGAGCCAGCCTGTGCTGAGCAGCAGGAGGAGGCCTCCACAGGCTGTGGGCAAAAAGCTGCAGATCTCAGGTGGTTCAAGAGGAGATAAATATCCTAAGCAATCGATTACCAGCTTCATAAAGTCAGACTCTTTAGCTGAAAGCTTTTTAAGGGGGGTGTTTTTACATGTGGTGCTGACTGTGAAGGAGTCATAGCGAGGGGACCAGGACAGGAAGAATTTGGAGATGTTCAACAGCGGCTTCGCCTTAAAGTCAGGAAGAAGGTGCACGTATTCCCCTGAGCTGACCACAGTGAAGTCAGGATTATTGTGGAGGGCGATTTTCACCCCTCCCAAGTTGACAGCCGTCTCTTTCACCTCAAAGTCACGTCTGCAAACACAGTATCTTAACTTATTCCTTGTGGCGCTGAGGACAGGGGAGCTTTCTGACGGCGGCCGCTCCTCGCACCAGATGATAAGATTAGAGCAAGCACAGACAGATACCACTCTAGCCCGGGGACTGTTGCACAACTGTGATGTCTGCAGGAGATGCCAGCCAGACTTGCACTCCTGGAATTTCCAAAACTCAACTTTTCCACTTTCATAAACCACTGCCACAACTGCTGCACCGCTGCTGCTGCTGCCATGATGCTCCAGATAGAAAATATCCACGATGGGCACGTTTACGCACAAATCCAGTTTCTTCTGGTTCAGGGCCAGCTGGGGTCTTTCATACTTGTCAAAAGTCACAAGACTGACCTTAGGCTTGCGGAGGATGACATGGATGTGACGACCATCTGGGCTCATGTGAACACTGTTTATCTGCTCGTTGTTAGTCAGACTGAGTATCTCTGTCAGGTCTTTACCGTGAGAAAAGTCCCCAAAATCTGACAGCTGCTCTAACACCAACCCCGCCATGTTTCTCCGTTTCCACACCAAGCAGCTGCCCGTAAATACTTTGCCACAGCTTATTAACTAGCCTGCTAGCTTCTGTGGCACAAAATCGTGGTCCAGAGTAGCTAACTGAACGGCATCCCGTTAATCTTCATCCTCAAGGTCCGTGCGTGAACAGACATCCTTCGACAGCCGTCGACCCCGGTAACGCCATGTCTGTCGACGACAATGCAGGCAAACAGTTCGCCAAAACTGACCTCTGAGTAAGTTTTAATCGAGAAAGGCGCTCTAGTCATTCCACTGCTATGCTAGCGCTCCCCTGACATCACGGGATTGTTAATTTCCGGATACTCAGGCTGTTTTGCATAAGAGGAGGAGCGGAGAGGAGAGGAGGAGATCGTGAGCGGATAGGAAGAAGAGCGACTGCAGAGCAAAAGCGATAGATACAGTCCAAGAAATGGTGAGGAGGTCTAGTACACACGTTTGGAAACTCTCTTCTGTAACATTACTGACAGCACTTAATTTTAACCTATTAGAATGTGCTGGATGTGAAATCTGGAACACAGACACATAAAAATTGTGATACGTACTGCTTATGTCTATGGAAACGGAAAAAGAAAAGTACAATTTTGGGTTACTAACTCAAACATCTGAGAAAATAACTTCGGATTTCGAGTTATTAAGTCGAAATTTGGCGCTAATAACCCAGGATTGTGAATTATGGATGCTAAACTTCCATAATAATATGCTCTGCATATAGTTTTAAATACTTGTAAGAACTGTAACCATAGTTATTGCACTTGTTTCGTCTTATTTTGTTGCGTTATGTGTTATGTTATACATATTGATTAGTAGGCTGTGCAGTCTTATAATATGATTTTACTCTGAATTTGTTGTATTATTAATTACTTCAATATTATTTACAGCACAGGGGTGGACAATCAATTTCCTCAAGGGACCAAATAAGAAACTGGGACTGTTAGGGTTAGGGACTGCTGTGGAGGGCACCAATAAGCTCAACTCAGTTCTGTTCAATAACAATTGTATCTCTTTATAAGCTTACTGGTTTCTGATTTGACTCCTTGGGAAAATTAATTTCCCACCCCTGGTTTGGAGTATAACATGCTCTGAGTAACATGTGCATTTGGAACTAAGTATAATGTAAAGCACACTGTCCTGCCGTGTTGGTGTTACAGATACTTTTAAGAGATACTGTAGCCTGACATATGCTACCAACAAGAAATGAGGGTTACAGTACCATAAAAGCTGCTCTATCTATCTATCTATCTATCTATCTATCTATCTATCTATCTATCTATCTATCTATCTATTGTAGTGATTGGACAGTATGTTTTTGTCACTAACTACAGCACTGGAAACATAGCTGGCAACTAAACTGAGCAGGGTTTGTGCACTAGTATCAGTTCATTCTGTAGTCTTAGTCTTAGTGAATCATTTCCTGACTTTGTTGTTTGTGTATATGCTTTGCAGGTACATCCATTTTCCCCTAATAGAAAAACAATGGAGTAACTTTGGAGCTTCAATAACAGTTCAATATTGTCTGAAAAACATTCAGACAATGTTGAGTTTGGCCTGAAGTGTCATCTTGAGCAAGAGATTGAATTCTGCTTTCTGTTCCAGTTTGGTAGTGGACTTTAACCTCTACCTTGAAAGGTCAAGCAAATAAAAAGGACATGGCACTTTCGAAATCAATACTTCCACAAGAAACATTATGAGAGACACACAAATAGAAACATGGTGGTAGATGTTTTTAAAACTTTATTTTTTGGATTAAGGTCTGCAGACATTTTAAGCATTTTCTTTTTTGCAGATTTGACTGGTGTTTGTTTACATGCAATTATTATGCCCCAGTGTATGCTGAAGTTTATTTAAACAATGCATCAAAATCACTATCCACATATGTGCCTGTTGGCATTTCAAGATGGCTGTCAAGTGGTAAAGCTTGCTATTATAGGAGGACCGTGGTTCCACATGTTGTTGCAGTGCATTGAGAAAAATCAGAGCAGGGAATTTGTTCAGCTACGCTGGTGCTGGAAATAGCTTAAACACACATGAGGAACTAATGCTTTTCTGCTTTGACAGCTTTCTTAAAAGGTTGTTTTTAAACCAGTACAATGTACCTCCATGGATCTGGTGGCAAGAGTCCATCTTAACTGGCACAAAGTGAGAAACTGCTCCAACACATTCGTGTTCATTTTGGCAAAAGGGTGGGAAAAGCGACCTCCGGCCAATAAACAGTCTCAGTAGAGTTCATACCAACCTGAGATTTACTGAAATCAGCATCCAAAGGCCGAGCCAGCTCAAATACCACGTGTCGTTGCAGGAGGATTTGAAAGGTGATGTTGGTCAGGTTTAGTGTCTGTAAACAAACAGCCTAGTAGATATTTCAAAAACCACTAACATAACACACACAGGTAGAAAAAAACCCCCTATTTGGCTTGGATAGAAAATACAGTTTATTACACTGGGACTGAAAGGCTCAGCGGTGACTCAGTAGAAGTGAATGTCTGCATGTTATTGAGGCCATGTTTACTGCCTTAGCAAATTCTAGGAGCTATCAAGTTAGCCCCCTCTGAAGCTTTGCTGAAGATTTGAAGGTGTCACAGAGACCTGGATCCCTACCTGGACCTAAGATAGATATTGTAATTATTAAGGGCTATTTATCTTGGAAGCATTTTAATGAGAAAAACAAATAAAAAAACAAACAAATAATTTCCTTGAGCACTAAATTTTGCTGCTATTATTTTTATAAATTAGTCAAGGTGCTCACAAAAACCTTTTCTCTGTTATATACACGGTCTTGAGTGAAGTCTCACTATTGTGATAAAATGTGGGCTTCTATGATAAAATTAAGGCCTGTTAACTTGTTTGTGTTTGATAATATTAACCAAATCAACAGGAAACCTTGTGATACCAACTTGTGGTACCAATAACATAATTAAATCATGCTGAAACTTCCACTGCCTGCCCTTAAGTCGAGCTATCTGTTGCACAATGAGATTTAACTCCAGGTCAGTCTTTGCTAAATTTTAAAACACTAGATAAAAGTTTTTGTTCTGGCATGTACAGGAGTTCACCTCATATCCAGGAGGAGGCAGTATTGATCTTCACTCACTGCACTTGGGTGACTTTAAAGCTCAGAGTACAAAATAATGAAAAGAATATCTCTGAAAAGTGCCCACTGAGGTATATGGATGATGTTTTTCTTATTCTCACTCTTACCCCGAATGCACAAATGCACCGAATCATAGTCTGAAGCACACCAGACAGCACTCGCTGTGTCTTTCAATTAATATCACATGTCTGCACAGAGCCAGCATCACAAGGCTGATGTCTTCTCTCGACCGCAGTTGGCTCAACCGGTCCCTTAAATCTCATGACTTTTATTGTTTCTATTTTATGTCACAGCATCCAAGCAGTGTGAGCTGTCCAGTAAAACCTGCTGTGATCCTGATTTGGCTGGATGAGAGACATTTTTCATTTACTTTTCTACCTAAGTTTGACTAACCAGAGGATACAAAACAACGATGTGTTGGTCACAAAAGCTGCATCTTTAGACCATACTCAGATTCGCATATTCTTCTGTTAGTGTCTGAAATTACGAGGTGACAAAGTTTGAGGAAAAGTGTGATATTTGACTTTTACTTCTAAAACCTACTCCTTGACCTAACTGAACAGTAACTCAGGGTCGCCTTTTCAAAGCTTTAAGCTCCTATAGGCTGCCTCTGCTGTGCCAGAAAAGGAGACTGGCTACCCATTCATAGTAGTGTGTGTACCTGTGTATTTATGTCCTGTTATGTCTCTGTATCATTGCTGATAAAGTATATGGATGCAGTATGTTATTGGAACAGTATATTTAAGCCTAGTCACTTACAGACAGGCTTGCCTTGGACCAAAAAAAAAAAAAAACGCCTTCTATTAGAGAGTGTGTTTAGTCTGCTGTGCTGTAGACAGGAAGATAAAGTGCTTGTCTGGAGACGTAAAGAGGGCTGGATGCAGAGGAGATTTCCTTTTTGAGTTATAAGGCACAGAAAAGAAAACCAGTTGCTGCAAATGTTCGGTGCTCAGGGTACAGAAGATGCCTGTCAGCTTCACTTCAGTGCAGATTTGGTTTCATTTGAGATCAATTTAGGGGTAAAAATTGCCTGTGCAGGAGAGATATTTGTCACCCTGTTTGGGCTTTGAGTGAGATGCAACTTCCCTGCATCTGTTTCAAATGAAAGTTGCAGCTGTCAGTCTCCTGTCTGCTGTGAGAACACGCTGATATTACTGTCAGTTTGCTCTGGCTGTTGAAAAGCTGTCATGTGCGCTGCCTCTGTGACTCTCTTTAGTTACCTTCACTGGGGAATTTTGTCTCGAGCTTCAGGGGTCTCTCACTGATTCTCCTCTGCGCTGACATGCAGCCCTGCTGTGGGAGATGAAGTCGTCCATCATTTAAAAAAAAACAAAAAAACACTTACAAATGATAATCAAGGATAAAAGGATCTTAATGCTGCTTGTCACATAGATTGTGCAGAATATTTACCAAGAAGCTGAAATGTAAGGAGTTTTGGTGGTATTACTAAAATATTTAAGGTTTAAATGAAGGATAAATGAAGGAGAAGGATCCTGCTGGTGGCGCTGTCACTTGGTGTTCGCTCTCTCTGTGGTAGAGTATCACTTCCTGTTCCTGCTCAAACACAGTGGTATTTTTGAGTAGCTTATCTGCTTAGCAATTTATTTAAAAAACTTTTAGATACACTCCCTTTTATAATTAATCCTCACGTGCTTCATCCGAAGCACACTTTCTGTGTAGTCACTACTTAATTTATAGCCAAAGTTTTCACTCACTGTGTCTGTACTGTTTTGCTAGCTTAGCTTAGCTCATAGCCAACTTGCTAGCAGCATGGCCTCTTCACCTGTCCCTCCTGCACTTTCCTGCTCTTTGTGTCAGATGTTTAGTTACTCCTCGGCCTCCTTTAGCAGTAATGGTACTTGTAACAAATGTAGCATATTTGCAGCTCTGGAGGCCAGGATTACTGAATTGGAGACTCGGCTTCGCACCCTTCATTCACCCGTAGCTAGCCAGGCCCCTGTAGCTGGTGCAGCCGAAAATAGTGTAGGCCCCGCTAGCTGTTCCCCG
>VVHJ01042452.1:0-12353 GCA_015107715.1 Tylochromis polylepis | reverse complement strand
AAAGCAAAGCAACCTACAAGCAACCACACATTCATGGGAACTTCTGCAGCAGATATGGGAAGAACTTTCTGAAGAATATTTGATTTCTATTGTAAAGAGAATGCCACGGTTGTGTTCAGCTGTTATATCTGCCAAAGGGGGCTACTTTGATGAGTCAGAAGTTTAGAATACATTTTGGTCTATAAATTGATTCCATGATTTCTTTTTTAACTCCAACTGCTTATTTGTACTATGCTTTCAGAGTGCAATGAGGCATTAAACTACATCATTTACAGTAAAAAAAAAAAAAAAGGGAATATAAGTTATATTACCAGAATGTTGTTTGCAATGGACAAAATGACAGATAGGCCTGGCTGTGGACTGTGACGTTTGCAGATGATATTATAATCTATAGTGAGAGTAGGGAGCAGGTGGGAGAGAGCCTGTAGGAGGTAAGCACAGGAGAGAAAAAGTGAAAATAAGACAGGATACATGTGTGTGAATGAGAGGGAGACAGGTGTAATAGTGAGGAGTAGAGGAAGTAAAGATAGATGAGTTTAAATACCTGGGGTTGACCATCCAAAGCAATGAACAGTGCACAATAGAGGTGAAGTAGAGAGTGCAGGCAGAGTAGAGTGGGTGGAGATGAGTGTCAGGTGATTTGTGCCGGAAGGATGGCAGCAAGAGTGAAAGGGAAGGTTTACAAGATGGTAGACGATACCTACTGTGATGTATGGTTTGGAGACAGTGACGATGACAAAAAGGCGGGAGGATGAGCTGGAGGTGGGAGGGTTGAAAATGTTTCAATTTTCTTCGGGAGTGCTCAGAATGGAGAAGATTAGCAATGCATACATCAGAGAGGAAACTTGCTGAGGAGTTTGAAGATAAAGGCAGAAAGGCAACAATGAGATGGCTTGGAGATGTGCAGAGGAGGAATGGCATATATATTAGTGAAATAGTGACTATATCAGAAGGTAGTGAAGAAGGACATGCAGAAGATTAGTACAGCCAAGGCAGATGCTACGGACAGGGTGAGATGGAAGCAGCTGATCTGCTCTGGCAACTGATAACAGAAGCAGCTGAAAGATGTTTTTCATTATATCACAGAAACATGTAAAAAAAATGGAAGAAGAAAAACAGAAAGGGAAAAGTACACGAGAAACAAACTTTATCCCCCTGCCAAAACTGAGGCAGAGAGCTGGGCTCAACAATATATTGTCTGGTTCCCAGGTTTGCATGAGGCCTCAATATACCTCAAGTGCATCAAAACTAAGCTCTTAGTTGAAAGAAATTCTGGGTTTTATTTCTTTCTTTAAAGTACTGTTCATGTAGTGAGTTTGTTTTCTTCTCTCTGACCTTAGGAATGAAGAATATGGTTTATATTGGCATGAAATTCCAGACAATGAGCCAAAACTAAATATAAGCTGAACAGAGTGGCAGAGCCAGCTGGCTGTAGAATTCAAAATAGCACCAGCCCATTTTTTTAATGCGCAAATTAAAGATATCCATTAATGAAACTGTAATTTAAAATAAACAAACTTCTCTCAGTGGGTCAAAGTTACCTGAAGTTCTCTTGTTAAAATTCCATCATTTCGTAGATCTGTTTTAATTCCAGCCCACAGGAATTTGCTCATTTAAAACCCACCTCATCCTGTGGAGCTTCTTCATCACCTGAGACTTCACATTCATTCCACTCTAACTCCTTACACCTAATTTAAAACGGCCACTTTAATCTTGAGTCATCCTGTGGCTTTTTGTTTGAATTACTTCCGATGTCTGATTTTTTTTTTTTCCTTTTTGTCCTTGTTGTCCTTTTTGTTTTGTCTGAAACTGTAATGTTACAATGGCGCATGGAATAACTGCCTGCAGACACAGAGAGAATAGAAAGAACAGGATTGCTCTCGGTGTGGACACGTATAGTGCAGTTGTCACAAGCTTGTACAACAGTTGGATTAACATTTAGGCAATTTTCCACAGAGCGCTCGAGATGATTAAGCAGCTGCACTTTTACATTCGGGGCCCAAAAAATTACATTTCCAACGATGCTTTAAGTATTATCCGTGTTCTTCATTCGTACAACCATGGATGTGATGCCGCAATACTGACATGTGTGTTGCCAAGGTGCTGCTGCAGAGCGGAATGTGATTGTAAATTGCACAAACTACATGACACTACTTTCTGCAGCTATGCAGAGAAAATTGAAGGAATAATTCAGCACAATAAGTTAATGCAATCATGTCCTCCAGACCTTGTTTATTCAAAATGAATGAATCGTGGCTTGCTTGTAGAAATTGAATCCTCCCACACTGCAGATATTCTATTGAGAGGGTTCTATCAGTCTTGGGTCAATGACAGTCTGAAGGCCAGTACAGAGTTTGAAGTCAGAAAGGAAGACATTCTTTACATCACAAATCGTGTGTGTTTGTGTATGTGTGCTTGGAGTGGAAAGGGGCTCCTGCAGGAAAGACTGATTCAATATTCTCAGGTAGAAGCAGACAGAAAGCACTTTGGGAGAGTAAAGAAAGTCATTTTGAACTGTCAATCAAAAAGAATCACTGACATCTGCCTGAAGATGGAGGTATCAATCATGGAGAGTGCACCACCATTTATTTTGGTAATGCAGTGACATTAGACCCAAACCAAGGACTGGTTAGAGCAGATAACTTGAACAGGGAACAGTGACTGAGGCTCGTTGCAGACTGTGAACCAAAGCACTCTGAAATTTTCAGACTGGAATCGATGCTACATCTACAAGCTTAGCTGGTTCCTGCTTTTTGTTTTCCAGAAATTGCCATCAAAACTTAGAAAAACAACAAACACTAAATTATTTATTGCTTTAGACAGTTCTATTGCATTGCAGTGTGCCAGCAGCTTCTCCAGATTTGACGTCTGGCATTTTATATTAACACGCATTTCCTACCGCTTTTAATCATATTTGAAAAGGCAGTCATCTATGAAAATCATGGTCAAACACATGTCCTAAAAACAAAGCTCCTATACAGTTAATTGGAGATATATTTTCTAGAGCTATGGCAGAATATTCATATGTTTGTTTAGAAGCTCTTGCCCCTTTTTTCCTTCTGTTGCTCTCTCTTGTAGCAACTGTATGCTATCTATCACTTCTAACCCTTTTGCTCAGAGATTTTTTGTCTTCAGCACTTTTCAAATTTAGAAAAAAGACATGAGGCCATCTGCCAAGGTTCATTGTACAAGGTAAATCAAGGTAAATACAGGATGAAATTTCTTTCTATTTTTTGCAGAACTATTATGTACAACTATTTACCATCTTACACTCTTACAAGCAGTGATAATCACGCTTCAGTTCACTACACTGTTTCAAAACTTAACGACTTTGTTACAAGATTGATTTTTTTTTCAAAAGCCCCTAGTGAAAATTTTACTTGCTCTAGCGTAGAGTGAAAAATGCTAAGCTTGTAAGTTTAAGTACTAAGTTTTTGCACAGTGCATCTTCCTCTCTGAGTCATCATAGCACAGCAGTTATGTTTAACTTAACATTACAGCCATAAAATCTAGCCTATGTTGTCTGTGGATTAACATCAAATCTCTAAGAAAGATCATGAGAGCCCTAGTATTTTCTCCCAAATTACACATAAATGCGAATCCATTCATCCATCCATCTCTTTCACATTTATTCTTTCACGGCTAGTTTTAATGCTTTTTCTTTTCAATGAACCAGTTTAACAGTGGGACTGGCTGAAATCTGAACAGAAGCTTTTAATGTCATAAACTTTGTGAAAGTGTCAGGGTGTAGCGATGCAAATGGAAAAAAAAAAAGCTTTATTGACTACAAAAATAAGACCACAGGTTCTGCGCAAAACTGGCAGGAGAACCTGGAAATTGTGCGCTAGGAAACTCACCCAAACTGAAGAAACTAAACTGACTCAAAGACAGAAACAGGAGAAGAGAGGAAAAATGAAGCAGAATATGAGCTAGGAAAACATGTAGACACATGACCTTGAACAACAGACAATCTGACAAAGAAGAAATGACTATGAATTCATTGGGAACTGATTACAAGATGAGACAGAGCAAGGAGTCGAACACAGGTGAGAAAATCAAGAAAAGGTAAAGACAATGAGGGTGGGAAAAATGATAGAAAGTAAAATTAGAATAAAACAACAGAAAACTAAACTGCAAAGTAAAACAGAAAATAACCCCCAAAAAACCAAATAACACTGAGATATCAGGCCACGCAAAACAAGAAGACAGAGAGAAGAGGACACTGGAGAAAAAAGGTGCAACATAGAAACCACTACTGGTCACTTTAGACCAATAAAGCACTATCTAATTTCCAATCTATTTCAATATTTGAGAATCCATTTTAGATCAGATATAAGGGAATGGATTTTTTCACTGGCAGGCTTGTCAAAGAATCAAATGTTGACTTTTGAGCATAGGTGAATTATTCTTTTTAGGCAACCAAGAATACTACTTCAAGTTGCCAAGAACACATTCATTCTTTACACTTTTCATGGCATCCTCTGAGGACCTTGAACAAGCATAGTCTGCATTTTCTAAAAAACAAAAAAACATAACCTTAAAATTAAATAAGCATAAACTGAATGTAATGTGCAATATCCAGGGGAATGGAGAAGTGTGTGCGCGTACGTTCTGATTCTTCATGTAGAGGCTGTGAAACTCCACAGCTCGTTCGTGGAACTCTGGCCCGTCTTTGTTGAGATCATTAGCTTGATGAAATGTTGGACGGGCCAACAAAAATGAAAAATGGAGGTATCAGATTAGTTAAAAAAAAAGTTTCTCGTTAATTTAATTGTGAAATTGAAAAAAAAAATTGTTTAACGGTGTTTAACATACACCCCTTGGTAAGTCATGGCTAAATGATTACAACATGATACAGGACCCCATGGATATTGTGCTTCCAAATACCCAAACAAATTAACAACTAATACAATCAGCAGAAAACAACTTGCATGCGGTGAGTGTAGTCTGGGTTCTTGATCAGCAGCTCCTCCAACTGACAGTACCTTAACCCAGTGAGAAAAGAGGCAAATATAGTTTTTGTCACATGATTCCATTACAGCGGGGTTGAAGCCTGAGCCTGGACAGTCTGAGGGACTGGACAGTGAAGTAACTTTGGGGTTGAGGGGAGGGCATTTGTGTCAATTCACTTTGCTGTTTCATAGAAAAAAAGAAAGAGAAGTGACATACTGTCACTTATGTACAAAGCTGCTCCAAGTGGAGTAATGAACTCACTACACTCAAGAACAGTTAGACCACTGTGAGGGCAGAATTTCCTTCTTCACATGTGTGTTTGATTTGGATGTTCTGAGTGAGATCATCCGTTGAAACTGGCTGTGCAACCTGATGGATGACCTCCTTTTAGCTCAGTGTCAGCCATGCTGTGTATAGTAAGATTGTTTGCTGCTCCAAATAACTAAAGCTTTCATTTTTTCGGCAGTATAGTAGCATTTGAACAACATTATTTTCTTCAACGACACAATCTACATTGGAAACGATACATGAAATGTATATAACAATTTGCATCAGTCTTATGGCATTTATCTAATACCTTTATTAGAACAGAAGGGAAATGTGCTCATGTGAAGCTTTGCTCTGCTGCATTCAAGGAATTATGTGCTTCCAGATGCCCAATATTTACCTCATTATTTCCCACATTTTCCACATTTGTTCTACTTCACATCAGCAGTCCCAACAACACCAGACACTGCCTTCACATACTGGTAGCAAATGAGTAATTAGCTGCATAATTATGTGTGTATGTGCTTGAGAAGTCCAATATGATGGTTAATAAGTTCCATTTTATAATTCTCAAGATATCAGTGCACAACACTGATTTTTTTCCCAGCAAGTAAACATAAGTCAGGATTATTTCTTTAAAAGAAAATAAATCATTATCGATGGTTCTATTTGGATTAATTGTATTTTAAGAATAAAGGTCACTTTAAAGCGATATATCAGTGCACTCAACACTCTGAAATACAGCTGAGGCACAAAAGAAAATCTGTGAAATAGTCTGAAAATGGACGGCACACTGTAAACAATAGAAATGACTAAAACTGTCAAAGTTTTAAGTTAATCACCTCAAAGAAGCTGAGAGGTTAAAATCTGCTGCCACTGTCTTTTTCACTTGAGTGTTAGTTATCAGGACTTGTTCATGAGTGGTTCCTTGGTTAAAGTTCCTTTGCTTTAAGTTAAGAACATAGCCATCACTCATAATTTTTCATTTTTTAATCCAAAGGGTAAGTGGTGTGAAGGGGTGTGTTTTAAGCAAGACCTAGACCTAGGAATTGGTTAACCTAACCAATCACTGAATTAGACACTAAAAATTGAGTGCAACCTAGAGATAGTAAAAAGGCAAACCCCAGTGCAAAACCCAGAGATACAAACATTGGTCTGTCTAAGGAGCTTGGAAAAAAAAGCGTCTGGACTTCTCTAAGTTTCTTGAAGACGTTTCACCTCTCATCCGAGAAGCTTCTTCAGTTCTAAGAGCAAATGGTGGAGAGTCCCAGATTTAAAGCCTTATGGGAGTGTCTCCCAAGGGGGTCATGTGGATCCTCTACCTAATGACATGAGCCCAGGTGTGATCCAGGTGTGGATCCTCTACCTAATCACACAAGCCCAGGTGTGAAAACGGGTGTGGGTCTCAATCAGCCAAGGTTTCGGGTGAACCCATTGTGAAACCTATCCCCACCCTATCATGTGATTTACTGAGGTCAGATGGCCCAGGATGTGAGTGGGCGTTAAGGCGTCTGGGAAGGATCTCAAAACTGGATTATAGATGACAGACAGTTGTTGTCGTAAGCCCCGCCTCTGTTCAAAGATGATCGTTCACAGTGGACATAAGTGGCTTCTTTCGCTCCTCGTTCAAACCATCTGTCTTCTCTGTCCAAAATGTGAACACTGGCGTCCTCAAAGAGTGACCTTTGTCCTTTAGATGCAGATGGACAGCTGAGTCTTGTCCCATCGAGGTGGCTCTTCCATGCGTCATCTAAAATCTGGGACTCGCCACCATTTGCTCTTAGAACTAAAGAGGCTTCTCTGATGAGAGGTGAAACATCTTCAAGAAAACTTAAGTCCAGACGCTTTTCTTTCCAAGCTCCTTAGACTTCTTTGAAAAACGTTAATAAATAAAATAACATAAACGAAATGACTCACACTTCAGTAGGATCTATCTTTATGACTAAGACGGCAGCATGTGTGCAACGCTCAGTGATGTTTTTGTTCCTTGCTCATCTCTTCATACAGAACCACTTTTACATCTTTTTAAACATACACTCAACAGGAACTTTTAGAAATCAGATTATACTACTCCAACGGTGCTATCACCACTATAAGGCTCATGGCTGAGCTCTCCAAAACAATGGCGGTTACACACTCTACCCAGCTGAGCAGAAGTACTTGTAGCTCCTTTTACCCAGCATTTTCCTTGCAAATGATTCCATTACAACCAGAGCTGTGCATTTATGCGAGCAAAGCTTGGTGCATGAACTTTATCACTAGCGACATCACTCTGCTAATCTGGAATTTCTCATGGTTAAGTGCAAACCTTTTTATATGCTAAGCTAAAACTGCTGCAATCATTTCAACAGTACTAATGCTAAGCTTACAATAAAAGAACTACATGCAGCCATTGCAAACAGCAGACAGCACATCCAGAGGCTGCCTTCATGCATCTCAGTCTACCTATGACACCCACATGGACACTGATGAATATAGCTCCTCTGTAATAGATTGCATGAATACCACCATCAGCAGTGTTACCACCCAGAAACAGATCACCACCTATCAAGAATGAACAGGGAGGTTCAACTCAAAAGGCCCACAATGCTGCCTTCAGATCAGATGACAGATGTAAAAAGGGGAATCGGAAAGAGCCATGCACTGCCACAAGCCGAGGATTGAGGAACATTTTACCAACTCCATCCCCCGACAAACGTGGCAGGGTTTCAGGTCATCACTGATTACAAGCCTGCCAGCTCTGCCCCTCTTCAAATGTCTAATTCATCAACACGCAAAATAGTTTCTACGCTCGCTTTGGCAGAAGCAACAAGGAGACGGCCATCAAAGCTATACCCCACGCAGACCGCCAACCCCACAAACTCTCCACCACTTCAGTTCAGCATGTAATACTGTAATTTCTGTTAAGCTGATCACCAAGCTTGGTGACTTCGTTATCAGCATCCCAATGTGCAACTGGATATCAGACTTTCTGACCAGCAGACCCCAGCAACAGCACCTCTCATCATTCAACACCAATCACCATTCTGATGACTGGCATGCCTCACGGCTGTTCTCTCTCTCTCTCTCTCTCTCTCTCTCTAACCTATAGCCATGTAGGTAACTATAGCTCGATGGAGTAAGCTACTTATTCAACATATTATTAATAATTTCACATTTTGCATATTTGTATGACACTTATATTTGCTGTGCATATTCTCTATGTTCTGCATCTACTGCTCCTGCACTTCTGGTTAGAGGCCAAGTGCATTTTATTGCCTTGTACTGCAACTTGTGCACTGACAAAGTTAATATGACATTATAATATTATGGATCTAATAGATAAAACAACAAAAAGTGGCAGGAAAAAAAAATTCTCACACACTTGGAACTCTGTATTTGTTCTGCTTATTCGGGGTTCTAAATATCAAGTTGTTAATGCTGCAAGTCAATGATGCTGTGACTCACAACACTTTTATCTGCAAACAGAGGAAGCTGCTCAATTCTGTGTTATGTTCACTGACAATAACAGACTCGTCCTTAAACAATTTTTGGGCTTCAGTTGTTCATGCCTCTGATTTATACTGAAAACAACTAGAAACACACAGACTGTCATGCTTGAGCTGGGATTTACATTCTCTGCCTCATAACACACAAAACAGTCGTACACTGATAAATACAGCTGTGTTCATTTTCAATGGGAACATATAAAACGGGTCAAAAAGACACACTGCACTTTGTCTGCTAATATCAGGGCAGTCCATCCTGAACATGAACATGGCAGAAGAACTGGGATAATAACATGATTACTATTCAAAGCTAAAAAAAAGAAAAAAAAGAAAAAAAATCCAGTACAGCTGCTGGGCCAGTTATATCACAGCTCCAGTCGCCAGCTTGCAAGTGCAACAGCCCAAAGAAAAAGAAAAAAAGTCTCCTTGAATTAACATCAAAAAGACCATAAGCAGAGACCAGACTCAAAGATCACAGATGCCCCTCTGAATGTGCCTGAATGCGCTCATATTTCTGAAGGTGCTGTTTTACAAACAGTTATCTAGGGATGGCAGAGTTGCCATGGACACCCATCCTAATCAGTGGTGTACCTGACGCCTCACTACAGTCTCTCGTGAGCTACGATTCCTGTCACTGTCAATTACCTCTGAGGGAGCGAAATAAATTGCACATAGGGGAACAGGGAAGGGAAACAGTCTTCCGCTCTGTTATCTTAAAGCCTTTAATCGGGTCTGACAGTTTGAACAATTGGCATGACATGTCAGTGTTTTGTTTCCTATGGAATGTAAACTAAGTATCTGCCCACTGGAAATGCTACAATGGGCAGTTACATAATTAGTTCATCGTGTTTCACCATATCACTTGTCATCTGCAATTTAACATCAGTGATGAAAGACTGCAACATTGTCCTGACAATCCTACAAGGCTTTCTTATCTTTACAAGCCAGAATAAGGATAAAGGTGAGAATTTTTTCTCCACATATTCCTCAGTCAAATAAGAATCACATTTTGATTCGTGACGTGGAAAAGAAATTTACAGGTCTTCCTACAATTTTACCATGATGGAAAATCGAGTCATTTGTGCTGTTATAGGAAGTTTGGACATTTTTGTCTCAATCTCCGATAACATGAGTAACAGATGTAAAAAAATGCATTGGGAGAAAACCTAACACATCAAACCCAGCTGTCTCTTCTTAGAATTCCCATAATGGCTGAAAAATAGCTTTGTGTATGTATTGTGATAGCTAGTATTGGTGCCGACTGAAAATAAATCAGTTTCTCGTTTTCTAAGAAATTTGTGATGTGTAAATGTAAGCTGTGGAGCAGTGGGAGGTTAGAAACTGCAGTGGGATGTGTTAAAGGGCTCCAAATTGCAATCGAACAAAGAGGAGCATACATCAGCAAACACGTTTTTTTTCTCTCTCTGTTGTCACTTTGATATTTCTGAACCATATCTCTTATTAGTCCTCCACTTACTGTGAAAGAGTAAAAAGATCTCACTAACAGAATAATGTGGTGCAGTAATCCTGGTTCTTAATGACTTGGATAAGGCCTAGCAAACACCGATCGGCTGCCTGTGTCAGGACACCTGTCAATCGATATGTCCACCCCCGAACATAATTATTGAGGCCACACATATACAGTATCTCACAAAAGTGAGCACACCCCTCACATTTTTGTAAATATTTTATTGTCTCTCTTCATGGGACAACACTGAAGATATGACACTTTGATACAATGTAAAGTAGTCAGTGTGCAGCTTGTATAACAGTGTGAATTTACCATCACCTCAAAATAACTCAACATACAGCCATTAATGTCTAAACCGCTGGCAACAAAAGTGAGTACACCCCTAAGTGAAAATGTCCAAACTGTTCCCAAAGTGTCAATATTTTATGTGGCCACCATTATTTTCCAACACTGCCTTAACTGTTGGGCATGGCGTTCACTAGAGCTTCACAGGGTGCCACTGGGATCCTCTTCCACTCCTCCATGATGACATCACAGAGCTGGTGGATGTTAGAGACCTTGCGCTTCTCCACCTTCCATTTGAGGATTCCCCACAGATGCTCAATAGGGTTTAAGTCTGGAGACATGCTTGGCCAGTCAACTCCCTTGACCCTCAGTTTATTTACAAGGTGGTGGTCTTTTTGGAGGTGTGTTTGGGGTTGTTATCATGCAAGACACACTCATCTTTGTACTCCTCGCCTTGTTGCTGCCACACACCCCTGACACCATCTGAACCAAATAAGTTTGTCTTGGTCTCATCTGACCATAGGTAATCCATGTGCTTAGTCCGCTTGTCTTCAGCAAACTGTTTGCGGGCTTTCTTGTGCATTATCTTTAGAAGAGGCTTCCTTCTGGGATGACAGCGATGTGATGCAGTGTGCGGCGTGTGGTCTGAGCACTGACAGGCTGACCGTCCACGCCTTCAACCTCTGCAGCAATGCTGGCAGCACTCACATCTATTTTCAAAATACTACCTCTAGATATGACTGAGCATGTGCACTCAACTTCTGTGGTCGACCATGGCGAGGTTTGTTCTGAGTGGAACTGCCGCTGGCCCCAGGGTGTTGGAAGGATTCTTATAGCCTACACAGCAAAAATGCCAGTGTTGATTTTTCAGTGTTAGTTGAATTCAACAGAGTTCCGAGTTAGTTTAACACGTAATCGAGTTAAAATAACACATCGGGAGTTGATTCCTGAAAAGTGTTGGTGTGGATTTTAGTCATTACTGCATTTTAACACTGTGTGTTAAATTAGGCCACACCTCCATTTCCTGTGGTGAAGCGTCTTTCAGAATCTTCCGTCGCCATCTTTTCATGCCACTGCGGTAAGTTTTATTCAGTTACATTTTAAGTTTTAGATTATTTTACTAGTTCTCATGTTACTTGTACTAATATTAAATTGCATTTGTAGGAAAATATGTCACCTTCCAGTGTCATATTTGAATTTTAACCGTTTTTTGCCAAACTGGGCTACTGCTAGCTAGAACTCTGCAAAGTAACAGTTGATATACGTTCCTAATATTCATTTAGCATAATCTGGCAGTTGGGAGATATAAGTTTCTAATGAATGCCTTTTCTTTATTTTCACATTAAACTGCCAAAGCCTTAGGTGAACTATGATGCTTAAGCCAGTGTTTCCCAACCTTCTGGAGCCACGGCACATATTTGACATTAGAAAAATCACACGGCACACCACCAAACAAAAATGTCACAAAAAGCATATTGATCATTTTCCCCCCACGCACCAGGCATAGTGGAATTGGCTCGGTTTGTCCCCAGTATACCTTCTTTGCTTTCTTCTGACCACTGCTCATGCCAGGGCCTTCATCTGGGTCACAGTTTTCTCCAGGACCCAGGTCAGGCTGACTACTTTTTCTTTTCAAATATTTATCTATTGCTATTACGCGCTGCGTTGTCTCACTCACAGCATGACTATTATGTCATTTCTTCTTCGTCTTCTTCTGTTTTACTGGCAGTTTGCAACCCATTTAATTAGAGCAGGTAATTGTACTGCCCTCTAGTGGAAGAGAATGTAATTGCTCTGCCCGTTACTCACGCCGGTCGCTTAGAGTACTAATCAGGTGGAACCAGATAATCTTCCACGGCACACCTATGTGCCACGGCACAGTGGTTGGG
>VVHJ01042439.1:4060-77365 GCA_015107715.1 Tylochromis polylepis | reverse complement strand
GGGCTGGATCCTTCAACAAGACAACGACCCGAAACACTGCTCAAAATCCACTAAGGCATTCATGCAGAGGAACAAGTACAACGTTCTGGAATGGCCATCTCAGTCCCCAGACCTGAATATAATTGAAAATCTGTGGTGTGAGTTAAAGAGAGCTGTCCATGCTCAGAGGCCATCAAACCTGAATGAACTAGAGATGTTTTGTAAAGACGGATGGTCCAAAATACCTTCAACCACAATCCAGACTCTCATTGGAACCTACAGGAAACGTTAAGAGGCTGTAATTTCTGCAAAAGGTGGATCTACTAAATATTGATTTCATTTCTTTTTTTTGTGGTGCCCAAATTTATGCACCTGCCTGATTTTGTTTAAACAATTATTGCACACTTTCTGTGAATCCAATAAACTTCATTTCACTTCTCAAATATCACTGTGTGTGTCTCCTATATGATATATTTAACTGACATTTTTATCGTAACAACCAACGATTTATACAGGAAAATAATGACTATTAACAAGGTTGCCCAAACTTTTGCATCCCACTGTATGTCTTTCAACTTATCAAACAGACTGACAGTCCAATTTAAGCTCTTTCACATTAAAACAAAAAACAAAAACAATCACACATGTGGAGGGGTGATAAATGACTAACTTGACAGGTTAGCGCTGCAGAATGCTTTGGACATCCTTATCAATTCATTGATTCATAAAAATCCTCCAAATCTTTTCTGCAATTTACTTTTTAGTCTTAATCACCAACTAATGAACTTTTAAATACCATCTGTCACCTTTTAATTAATTTCCAGACAAGGGCTCTTTTATTTCAATTTGCTGAACATAGGGGACCAACATGCATTTATGCATCTTCAAAAATATTTGTCAGTCCACAAGTCAATGGCTCATTGCATGCTTGACTGAGTTTCAGATTGAAGTGCTAGGGTCAGGGTAGAGCAAAGCAGTAAGCGCTTAATAAGATGCAGTAATCAATGGTGCCATGGCTGGAAATTGGTAGTGTGCCATAGCAGTACTTGACCTCCATAAATAAACTTTGTGGTGCACAAGTTTCATGTCTCTAGTCTGTACAGGGATTGGACCAGCTGCAGGTAATTATGGTAGCCTATAAATTGAAACCTACTGTGTGTTTGGAGAGCCACAATTACACCTCTAAGGCCTTAATGCACTCTAACCCTGACAAAGTGCCACATTTGCCTTGCCGTGTACGAGGAAAATACAAATCTCTGAAACAGCACCAAAGTATGCTGGTTTTTGTCACAGACTGAGAGAAAGAAAGCTTGAGGGCATATCTAATGTAGACCATCGTTCTCTGCCAGCTGAAGCCCCTACCCCCAGTTCTTCGATGGTTGCTATGGAAACTACTTCATCCCCACAGTAGCTAAGAAAAGGATGGAGTAAGGGAATGTGAAAAAGTGCAACCAAGTGAAGACATAAAAAAAAAACAAAAAAACCTATAAGGGGTTCATAACTGAAAAATTAGTGTATCGTATACTCTTAAATGTCAGTGTATCTGGGTGTATATTTGTGAGTATATTTGCTTGCGAGAACTGGCTGTGTATTTATTTTTGTTGTCGTTTCAATCACATTGCCTAAATAAACCCTCTTGCTCCCAGGCGTCACTACAACTTGAGCATGTCCAAAATTACACAGCCAGAGAACATATTGTATATTAATTACATAAGGCACTCTTTTGTGACATGAAGCAATATTTTGGCTTTTGTGTATTTACAGGAACAAATGCAGAAAACACCCAACTGCTATTCTTCTTCTTTTTCTTTTTTTTTTTTTAAATTAAGGGAACATGGCAAATCTTGCTGAAATTACTGGGAAATTACCTCTGATTCCCCTTGCACAAAGTCATTAAATCACTAACATATATTCATAAAGCAATAGAGATAAAATATCTTCATCTTTTTGAGAAAAAAAAAGTGGTGGAGTACTGATGAAAGACAACTGATCGTTTGGTCTTTGGCAGCCTATTAAAAATTCAAACAGCTAGCAGACTTGGGGGGATGGAAAGAAAGAAAGAAATATTTGTCAGTAAGGGCACCTTGTCAAAGCTTTGCTGTCACTGGAAAGAGAAAGCTGATTAACAAGCACAGCCAATTAGCATAATCAATGAAGGAGCCCTGAAAGATGATGATATCCTACGTTAATTTAAACGATTCCGTAACATACGACTAACAACTGCACGCACTTAAATTTCCAACATCGAAACACATCCTCAGACCTTCCACTTAATAACTTATGTAAGAAAACCATAGCCAATGCCTGCTCTTTGCAAATAAATCCCCTTTTCTAATAATCTCTGTCAGAACAGCTCCATGTGTGTTTTTGCTCACTCACCAATATCTTCGCCAAGATGCCGTCATCATTAGATTCCATGGTAACCACAGCCTTGTCGGTCTCAATCTCGCAAAGGGCGTCACCTGCTGCCACTGCCTCACCTGAAGACGTAAACAAACACATCTGAGAACTTTCAGATAATAAATGAAAATAAACACTTGTTTGGCATTTCAACACCAAATTTGATATTTTATGGCAGTGTTTCGGACCTTTGTGGAAGTGCAGCTTATTCATTCTATCATGAACGCATGAATCATAATCATCAGTAGCACAATTAATTTTACTTGCACTTTGAACACACAGAGAACACATTTGTTGCATAAAGATGAACGAATTCCACTGAAAGAACAAAAAGGTTATGCAAAAACATTTCTCCTCTAGCTTACATATCAAATGAAAGACCCAATCAATGTTTCATGGGAAAGAATGTGAGATCTGAAAAGGCAGCAAGTCTGATAGAAGGCAAGATCGTTGCCTATCCCAGTAGGAGAACCTACTAGTCCGCTTCATGAAAGAGCTGGAATATATTATCATCTGATTTGCAAAGAAACAGGATAGCAATTAGGAACCACTGGTTCTGTAATGCTCAGTAATGCTTAAGAAAATTCAAATTTTTTGCACCAACTTAAATGAGATTTCAGTCGAGACAGAAACAAACTGATGTTGTCAGGTCTTTGGCAAAAGAGAAAAGGAAACCAAAAACCAGCTTTTGCAGTCAATTTCAATCAATTTCACGGACACAGTCAAGACCAGGATCAATGTGAGTGAATCTTCTTATTGGCTGTGTGATAAGAGGAAGTGGTAGGAAGAGATGAGGTTTATAAAATGCAGGTCGTTTTTGTGTTGCGCTCTGGTTTCCCCAAGGCCGGGGCGTGAAAAAGGGTTACCCAAATTTGATATCTGGTCACATGTTAATCAGCTGTGAGAGGATACATAACATGGCAATGTAGCAAAAATGTAGAAAACAGGATGCCTAAATGGCTAAAAAAAAAAAAAATTTGTAAAATTGCAAATAATTTCCTAAATGTATAGGATTTATTTCAGGCATGATGAGGTGTAGGAAGAAAAAAAACAAAACAAAAATAGGGTAGGTTAAGGAAAGATTAGGTGGAAAGAAATGGGGGAAGGTTGGAAGTGCAGAGGGAGTATTGATCTCGGAAGCCCCTGAGAGTTAATACAGATTGGATTAGTATGAGGTTTTAAAACCACATGACCCCTGGGGTGAGGTGCAATGTGCACAACTAAAGATTAAAAAAGGTGACCCTGGGCATTTTCACCTTTGCTCTACTTGAGTGCAATGGCCATAATGACAAAACTAGCCTTGTGTCTTGCTGATGAATCCGTCTACCACCATTCAAGTTTCAGCTTATATTCATGTCTGTCCAAAGTTCCATAATATATGCTCCAAAGTCTTATAGCATTAATATAACAAACTGTATCCAGCCACTGTGACATATTGCCACCATATTCTCTTGTTTTCTCGATGTCATAGTCAATGTGACCTCTTGGATATAAATGTAATCGCCTAATCATTTACCCGATTAAACATCATGTACTGTCATAATTAGGACTTTATTCTAGAGTTATGGACAGAGTGAGTGTGATCCTCGATCATCAAAATCTAATTATTTGATCTGTCTAATCAAGTGAACACCAGTGCCAAGTCCACAGAAATTTAAACATTTTTAAGCGATATTACACCGACTACAATGGCATATGTAGAAGGATAAGCTTAAAATCTATTAACAACAACAACAACCAGGACTGTCAGTGATGCAGAGGCAATAAAGTACACAAATCCAGCTTATCCGATTTCTCAAATGTATATAGATTTAGTGTAGCATGGTGGTGCAGTGGTTAGCACTGTTGCCTCACAGCAAGGTGGTCCTGGCTTCGAATCCTTCAAAATCCAAATATTGACTTTCAAGCTCGTTAGAATTGTACAAACTCTGTTTTTACCACATATAGTGTACGTCCATGTTTCTTTGCACGCTTCAACAGTTCGTTGCACCCAACCATTTAAAGTCTGAGTATACGTTTTTGGAGACTTCTACACTGGTGTGATTTCTGTTTTTTCCCCTTTCTTACTCACTCTCACACTCACACTCACACACACACACACCTACCTAACCCCAAGTCACAGCACATAGCAACACAGCAGAGAAGCCAATCAGAATTCAGCATCTGGCCTCTTGATAAATGAGTGTGTAGCTAAGGATCCTGGCTATGCAGAGTTGCTAAACAGTGACTGATAATGACTGCCATGGTCCTTGAGCCAATTAGCCACCAGAGGCCCTCAGGTGACCCATTTCTCAGGCCTCTCTCTGTTACTTTAAGAACTGAATATATTTAGAAACCAACTGAGCATTCAATTTACATAAGCACTACAGGGGAGGATATTACAAGTACAAGTAAAGTGAAGCATCTGTCCCTTTGGATAACTCATTACAACACACAGAGGTTTAAAATCTGTCAAAGAAGTTCAGTAAAACTGTGTGATGACTGTCTGTTAGATTTTCTAATAAAGTCTTTTGTCAACATGTCCTTTCTTTACCTTCCTTCTTCAGCCATTTGACTATGTTTCCCTCCTCCATGGTAGGAGAGAGTGCAGGCATCTGCACTTTGAGTGGACTGACACCTAGAGGAGAGAAACAAAACAACATATGATTTACAACAAGACATAATGTCAAGGGTTTCATTAGGTTTAAATTTAAAACACCCCCCCCCCTTCCTTTTCAGAACAGAAAAAAAAATTAGCCCTTCCAGTTAAGTTTTGCAATTTCATCTAAAATATGTGAATGTCAAAATGCATCAAGTAACAAGCTCAGAAGTATCACAGAATAGCTAGAACAAAGCCCTTGGGGGTCAGTATGTTCAACTTGCAGCAGAGCACAAGAGACAGCGGTACCATGAAAATGTTGCCATGTCACTTATACAACTGTGCTCCTGGATGACACCGCAGCAGAAGCTGCAGAGGCATTTGTATCATTGTGGACTTTTATTTTTAACCGCCATCAAAGTCCCCAACTGTCACCATCTGTAGTCAAACAAAAGGCCAGGGTTCACACTAGAGCTTCAGGCTGCCAGAGGAAAACATAAATCCAAGATCACGGCTTTACTACATTTGGTAGTAAAGCTGAAAACAACAAAAATAAGGCTTAGAGCTCAAAAACGGTACAGCTTAAAATGCATAACCCTTTGTTTTACACATTCTTTATGTTCACTGAACTACACAATATTACAATCATTTATAATTATTTATATATATATATATATATATATATATATATATATATATATATATATATTTTTTTTTTTTTTACACATGATAAATATATTTTAAAAAAGTTTCTGTTAGCAGTAAACAAGATTTAACCCAAACACTAAAAGCAGTAAAAAAAAAAAACAAACCCAAAACTTTATAAGCAAAAGCCTCCACACTTTAAATTAATCTTACATAATAAAACTCACGCAGTCAAGTTAATCAACTTAAATTGATTAAAGTTAAATAAATTTAATTTTTTTTAAAAAAGGAAATGAAAATAATTTGGTGATTCAATGATTCAAATGTTTGGTGTGTTAGTTTTTATTGAGGGTGTTACATGGCCTTTGTTTCACGTTGCGTGGTCTCTGGCTAAAATGTGTGCTGCTGCCACCTGCTGTATGTTTGGCAGCGGTGCAAAACTTCAGTGTGTAAGGAAGAGTAGTGTATTTACATGTCATACGTGTTGCCTCAGTACTCAAAAGCAGAAAATCTGTCTGTTTATATTTTATCTGCTCCATGCTAAAAGTTGCAAAACACTTACCGGGGAGCTTCATTTCTGGATGAGATTCACTGTCAAAGAATGACATCTGTGTAACTTTCCAAATCCATATGCTCACAGTGAATTTGGGACTGAACACTTTATTTTCATTATTGAC
The DNA here is from genome assembly GCA_015107715.1 of Tylochromis polylepis. Lineage (NCBI taxonomy): Eukaryota > Metazoa > Chordata > Actinopteri > Cichliformes > Cichlidae > Tylochromis > Tylochromis polylepis. Next base: position 71,086 of record VVHJ01042439.1, on the reverse strand, counting down.
ATGTTTACATGTCAGAACGGGAAAACGACAAATTTAGTTGAGCCCAGGAATCATGGGCATATGGGCATATGGGCACATCATGGGCACAACAAGTTCCACCAGAACAGCTTCAGTGCATCTATTCGAATCTGCAAATAGTGAAGTCCCAGTGGCCTAAAGCTCCATCCTCCCGGAGGAGCTAGTTTAAGGTTTCTCAACAAGTTGCCTTTAAATAAAGTTCTGATACACCACATTTACACTCTTGGAACCCTTTAAGAGTCATGGCCATTTCACCCTATCCCCAACGTCCTCTTCAGTCACACCAACCGTCTGCATCTTCTCCTTCACTACATCCTGTGTGGTCTTTCCTCTTTTCCTCCTGCCTAGCAGCTCCATATTCAACACCTTTTGCCTAACATATCCACTATTCTTTCTCTGAACATATCCAAACCGTCTCAGCCTCGCCTCTCTAACTTTGTCAAAGTGCTCAATCCGAGCTGTCCCTCTGATATACTCAGTGCTAATCTTGTCCATTCTTTTCACTCCCAGTGGAAATCTTAGCATCTCCAACTCTGCTTCCTGTCTTCCTGTCAGTGTCACTGTCTCTAAACCATACATCACAGCAGGTGTGGCTACCATCACGCCTGACACTCATCTCCACCCTGCCTGCACTCTCTTATGCACAGTTCATTACTTTGGATGGTTGACTTTAAGTATTTAAATTCATCTACCTTCACTCTTTCTACTCCTTGCCGCTTCACTGTTAGCATTTTTTGGCGCTATTATTCTTTTTTTTTTTTAACATTTAATGGTACTGCTACAAATGTGACACAGCTTTGATGACGCAAGTTGGCTTAAAGGGAGAGAAATAAGTTTGGTTGGATAGATGCGATTAATCCAAGTGATTTAGAAAGCGGTATCAGCAGCTTTCCATACAGTTAACTGCAAAAAATAACCATTACCCTTTTTCGTTTAACCCTCATGCCAACACTGCTGCTATCGGTCATGCAATGACAAAACGAGGGCAAAGTAACGTTGCACAATTAAAAGGTAGTGACGATAGCAAATGCCAGCGACTGTCAGCACAGAAAGGGCATCAGCCATTTACCTGGTAAACTGTCAACACTTACCGAGTAACCATGGTGACTGAAAAAATTGTCTGACTTGGTCTTGCCATTGGTGTGTCGACCTTAAACATTTATTAAAATTATTCAGTCTGAGGCCAAATAACATTCCCTGACGACCCAAACGCAAGGAGGCCGCCATGTTATCGTCTTCCGTCGGCGAGACGTGTCCATACAGATGCCTGACCACAAAAAAAAGGAGGGGGTGGGGTGAAGAAGGACAGAGCCGTTTTCTACCATAAAATCCATATTTTTAAAAGAAAAAAAATGAAGCACAGAAAAATGTTCAAACACAAACATCGGACTAATTTTTTTTTTAACTCGGTGATAAATGTATTATAAGTTCATGTAGACATTAACGAGCAGGCAACAAGAGTCCTACCTATATTGGTCCTTTCCAATGTAGTTCTGTCGCTTTTAAATAGATTCAGTGAATTACTGCCCTCTGCTGCGAAGGTACTTTGTTAAAGTATGAAAAGGGTCGATGCTCATGCTGAAACTGCTATTCAGCACTGTTAGGCTGTTGCTGTGAGTACTATATGGAAGAGGAGAGATATGTACGCAGAGCCAGGCTGTGAGAAGAACAAATTCATTCCCGTTACCACAACAAAACTATTTACTAATTCATTTATTTAAAAAAACAAACACGTGTTGTCATCATGGAAGAGTGTGCACTTGGTTTTGTATTTCTCTCTGTAACTCAGAGACTTTTAGACAAGAATGTTTGTAAGGAATGCACTGTAAATTGCACATATATTATCAACATACATCATAAGGACATATAATTAAAAAATGTTTCTTTGACTTTTAGAAGTGAGCTGGTGGATTTATCCTTTTTCATTCTGCTTATTCATTCAAACTATCTAAATGATTTTTTAACAAAAAATAATAATGAATTTTATGTGTTTTATTTCACATCAAAAAACATTATTGCAAATTTCAAATATGACCCTAATGCATTTAACCTTCATGTTTTGTTTTTCTTTTTACAAAAATATACACTTGACACTGAAATTCTGCCTGATTCCTTTTTTCCCCCCTTTTTTTGTGATACTGTGTTGGAACAGGGAAATTACAGGTTCAATTAATGATCAAATGCAGACAAGGAAATAAACATTAATGGGAACTCCAAAATCCACAAAGGAAATTGGCTTCATAACATACTTGCAACAAATAATCTGTGCATTTTCATGAATACTTCCTCATGTTTTTGGTTACAGCAAAAAATATGAACAAAGGTCATTTCAGAATTCGTTTTTGTTTAATGCAAATGCAGAAGAAAAAACAAAATACTTAATTTCTTCACTCTTGACTCTTCACAAGTACTTTTAATGGTACTTTCCTTCCCTATCATAAGACTATGATCTAGTGTGTCATTTTTTAATGGCTAATAAACTGTTAGATAGGCCGGCCCCTACCCCCAAAAAGCAAAGCTGCATCAGTGACACAGCACTAATCTGTCCAACTCACAGTATGGGTTGGACGCCTCACAGGTCCATTTGAGTATGAGACAAAAATGATAAGGGGCCCAGATAAGCTGAGCCAGTCTATCCACTGAGAGAACACAATAGCCCCACTTAGCTGGCATGGGATGCAGACATAAAATCACATCTTGCTGTCTTCATGCCCATGCTTAGGCTATCTTTTATCACTTCCCTGTTCTTCCTCTTGCATCTATCTGATTGAATTAATGCTCTCCCTTTTAAATAATAAAATACCCTTTGCTTGGTTCATTCAAATTGGAAAATCATTTTGTAATTATAAGAGATAAAGGTACACGTGGGGAGGTACTGCATATGCTTTTTGGCCAAACAAAGGCAGCCATTGTCTAATAAATCAGAACAAGGAGGCCAACAGATAATTCTACTTCGCATAGATTTTGTTGTCATCTTCCTAGACAATTGTCTGGACTGTTCTTATTATAATAGCGTGTCTGTAAAAAAAAAAAACTCCAAAAAACAAACAAAAAACCCACACAAAAATTCAAAGTCCTAAAGTGAGGCACATGGATTAAATATCTCCTCCGGTGCATATGTGTTTTTTCTTCCTTCCCAGATCTGTTACAACCGGTTTGGGTACATGTTTGCATGAATGCTTTCATTACCAGCACTCGATGACTTAGACCCAAGTCCTGTAAATACATGTCACGCTGGTTTAACGGTGCTCACTTGAATTTGTTAGATATGCTGCCTTGTCATACGTGCAACTTGCTTATGGGAGCCATTTAGGCCACTGGCCTCCTCACATACAGCACTATTCATGTCACAGTATCAGAAGTATGTAAAGCTACGATTTGTGATCACTGGGCAGTGGTCTGTTAGGAAAATCATGCTCTTGTCTGCAGAGGTTACGTGAGTCTAACATTTGCATAACTGCTCAATCATCTTCAGTGACTCACATCAAAGTTTTCTCTTATCACAGCTCACACCAGTGATATAACATGCTTAATATTATTACAAAGTCAGACTAAGGCTAAATGCAAGCTGTTGATGTATTCCTGTGCTTCTGGTCATTACATTCATTAATTTCCTGATTCATCTCTTTGTAATACAGTATATCAGCGTTCATGTGCAATGAGCCTTAATTTGCCTTAAATGACTTACTGGTATGGCATCATGGGCAAATGCAGTAATGGTTACATAATACACAACTCACTAATATGTACTGAAGAAATCAGTGGTTTTTGTTTGCTTGACAGTTGTACTTTTCTCCGTGAGTATCCAAAGTATTAGTTTTGTTAATTAATTTTGAAATGTTCTTGTCACATAAACAGCGTAGATTCATTTAGTAGATAGAGTTGGTTTTAGCCATGATTTCTTTCTTCTTTAATTATATGTGTCTTATTTGTTAGAAGTACATTTTAGGAAGTTCACGACAGATGTTATGACACAAAGATGCTTTAAAAAAAAAATTCTGTTAACTGATTTTGACACTTGATTTGATACTTTTTTAACTGTAGTCGACACTTTCCATTTTCCTGTCACTATTTAAGAGCACACATCGAGTAACAACTAGGTTTGATTTTGTATACATTTCAAATGTATGTATGGATCGTAACGAGAGCAGCTTCAGAGAAACTATAAAGTGTGACTTCTCGCTAATAACTCTGAAAACAAACAATGGGATTTGATGAATAAACACTTCAGTTTGAATTGCATTGCTTCATGTAATACAACAATACGACAATCACTAGCAATTATTTCAGTCCAATCAGGAAGATTCTGTTTGTACCAATTTACATTAATTAATTCATCTATCCTTAAAACGCCTCTACTCAGATATGTCTTTTCACCAGTAAGGATTGTTCTGTTTATGTTTCATAAATTCCATCAGTTCTGATCACAGTGTGTTGACAATTATACTTTAAGGGCAGGACATGCATTGTCTTTCAGTCTACGACATACTGTAGCATTATTGTCTTATGACACATACGCATGAGAGAGAATAGTGATTAAACTGAAAACAATGCAGTGCGGTGCAGTGCAGCGGGCGAATTTTGAAGCTAGTGCGAAAGATAACAACTGAACGTGGTGTCAGTCATCAATATGTAAAGAAGGCTTGCAAAAGCCAGATAAATCAAAGTGAAGATTAGCCACGGATTTGCTTGCAAACACAAGCCAAAGAAGGCAGTCTTTTACTGGCACTGCCTTTATCTTGCCGGCCATCAAGGCCCTCTCATTTGTCTGCTGCCTGCAGGAACCAGCTTGGCAGCTACGGCACACAGTGGCAAACAATTAACTGTGTGGCATTTCACACTGTCATGATAAAGCAGTAACTACCAGCACTATCTTTAAGTGCATGGCTTTTCAGAGTCAAGCTTGTAACAGATTTAGTGGGAACAAGGCTTTCACTTGTGGATCTAAACGGCACTCTGTAGCTCATCAATATTGTTCAAGTTTGGGCAAGAATAGCTGCAGTTTGCGTGCTAGACTGAAGCCAAATGCTGATTTACATGTATATGACTAATGCTGATTCATATAACTAAAATTCTTGAATTCAGTCTCAGGTCCCGGGGCTTTTCTATTTGGAATTTGAAGGTTCTCCCTGAGCTTGCTCGGGTTCACTCTGGCTTTCTCCCACAGTCCAAAGACATGCTTGTTAGCTGGTGACTCTAAATTGGTCGTAGGTGTGAACGCGAGTTTGATTGCCCAGAGTATCTGCTCTCGCCTAATGACAGCTGGGACAGGCTCCAGTCCCTGACACCCTGAATTGAATAAGCAGTTAAAAAAATGGACGGATTTCAGTTTCTTAATTTACATTCAGATTGTACACATGAAATTCAGAAAAAAAAGAGTTTAATAAAATAAAAAGAGTTACAAGCTTTATTTTAATATCAACAAACATATACACACTTTCTGGACAATGCAATGGATGTAAAGTATGAAATAGTACAAACCATACTGTTATGTTGTAAATATTTCTAGTTTATCACTAGTTTATGTATTCTGGTACTTCAGTGCTGTGCTTTGGCCTTATTATTTTCTTACTATTGTTTCTTTTTTTGTTGGGGTTTTAAGCAGTGAACAGTCATCCTTCCCAAAGTACACTTCACAGTATCAGTGTCAAAACACGCTACATACATTTCTTTGCCACGTGTGTTTTGAATGCGTTATCAAGATGTGCTCTTTTGGTGCTTGGAAAAAGCATCTGCTTTGCAAAGAAACATCTGAAAACCCTTTAAAAAAAAGTTGGTTATCATAATTTTTTTTCATCTTTTTTAAGCAAGATTTTAAGTGAACATATCTGAGGTTTGACTGCTACTAAGGCACAGTAAAGAATATTTCAGTGCAGTATCACGACAAAGTTATGAATTGAAATAAAATTTAAAAAAAAAAACAGACAGAAAAAAAACTATGTCTAAACAGTTTAGACACGTCGTTATCAAAAACAGTCAATGCAAACTATAATAAAGCATTAAGCACACAACTCCAAATAAAACATAAATTAATGAAACCGTCACTTGTCTGACTCTCTCCATCCTCTCGCATTTCTTCCAAACTTGTAAACCAGCCTGCGGCCATCTACTCGTTCTAGGATTTCTCTTTTGTAGTAATATCTGTAAGACAGGACAGACAAATCAAGTTATTTTAGATGATCAAAAACACATTTTTGAAAAAAAAAGTCTTAGTTGGATTGCCTGAATTAAGTAATGTTTTACTGCTGTTCGTGTTTCACTCCATTTTCCCCCAGTCAGTTCAAAATAATCCGGAGTACTTTCTGATCACTAACAAGCTTTTGCATTTCAACTGACAGTTGAAATGCAAAAGATTCTTTGCGTTCTTATCTGGCGTTTGCTGGAAATCCCAGGAAACGTACTGACAATTCAGGTTCTATCACCTTGGTCTGCCTCACAGTTTACAGTTTACGTGTTCTTAACTTTCTGTTTAGAAAAAGACTGGCAACTTTCTTTTGGAGTTTATACTTAAAACTTGGTTTTTAATTTCATACATATACTCGCGTGTGCTACTTTAGCTTTGTGCTTGCATTTCAGACAGAGTTTAAATTCTTGCACCCCATTCATTTCAAAAATAACTCCTACACAAGTTTGTTTACGCCTATTTACACCTGTAATATTCTGGATAACCTATTTACAATTTATTTCAGCAGTCTACAGTACTGTGCAATTCTTTCATCAAATCAACTAACAGTACAAATTAGGTACTAAAAGGAAAACAACAACCTATTGTTAAGGTAAGAGTCAAAACAGGTGCAAAATCAGTTTCTCTTCCCTGCACAAAGAGATGAAATAATGCATCAAATAGAAGCACAAAGTACAAGTTTTCATCTTTATTCATTGTCATTCAAATAAAAGGCATAGTTAGGCATAGTAAGCATGTTTTGGTTGTTAATCTTTTACTTTTGTTGCCTGTTACTGACAGCACCAATCTGAGAAAAACCTCAAATCTAGGAGCAAGGTAATTTGCTAAAAAACAACATCCCAGCGTCTTAATTAACTATTTACTGTATGTGATCGTGCGTTTATTGCATGCAAACATAAGGTTTATATTTGAATAAATACATGTAAGAGAGCTGTGAGGGGTTGTACCTCATTGCGCGGCTTAGTTTCTCGTAAGTCATGCTGCTGTTATTTTTCTTCTTGCCCCATAATTGTGCCACTGCCTCTGACTTCAGGAAACGGAAAATGCCCTCTGTCCGATCCTCCCACTTGATCAGTCCTGGGTTTCGCTCTGGATTCAGTAGAATGTCCCTGATAAACTCCCACAAATGGGTCCCCCTTGGGTCTTTGGTAAAAACAAAAAAAAAAGGAGATAGTGGTTGTTTAATAAACATCAAAATTACATAAAAGGCATTAATTTATAAAGATTTTTTTCTATTACTTACTGTGTTTTTTGACTGGATGTGGACGGGTGAAAGACCGTTTGATATCTGAGAAAGAGATCATTAATTGTGAAATGTAATTTCGCAGTAGTTACGCAGTTTGTTGCTCTCTATGTAGCATAAATAAATCTTCACCTGGACTAGGAGCCCTGGGAGAGGCAACAGGTGCAAGGGGGTGAACCGAGGGGTCATAGATTTCTAAGTTAACAAGATAAAAAAGAAGTCAGGTCAATATTTTTTGTCTGTGAAGAATAAAACTTGAACAGACGATAGCAGAAATATCACAGCAGTACCTCCAGGTGGATAGCTGACATCTGGAAATGGACAAGAGAAGTCTACTGTGGAAGAAATAGGTAGGAGGCAAGATTAATTAGGGAAATAACGCAATGAGTTATTTCATTATTCATTATCAAAGTCAAAGTCAAAGTCAGTTTTATTGTCAACGCTGATGTTTGTGTTTTTGGCTAACATTTGTTTGAAGGACTCTTACATTCAGGTTTGCTTTCCATTTGCCCGATTTCCACATGGTACTGGCCTGTGCAGAGATAAAGACGGAAAAATAAACGAAATATAAGCATAAACTGCAAGTTAATTTTCAGTCATAATGTTTATAAATAGACATTCAAAATCCATTACCCTATTAGGGTCAATCTAATGTATATTAGGTAGATTTTCAAGCCTACCTAGGAATCAATCTCTTGTATTGCATAGTAATTTATGGCATATGCAGGCACTTTTTTTTTACAAGCCCAAACAAGAAGATGTTGTTTTGTTTCCAGAGCAAACAGAGCCAGTACATTCACTATTTTCAAAATGGCTGGTATTGAGGGATTGGTCAACAAATTACTTTCTGCACTCCTCTCTCTCATTTTCTGGCTGTCTCAGTAGAAATGGGTAAAGCAACAAAGAAGCACTAACAAACCTTTTTTGACCCCCCCAAAAAGAAAAAAAAGTAGTAACTTGAGAAATCTATTCTAAATTTTAATAATCACCAATGGCTTCAAACTGATATAGTAATGACGCCCTGTGATCACAATCAGTGTGAGAACAATATTTGATGTATTAAAACATGACACCTTACCTCAAGAAACCGAGCTGGTTTCTTACAGTTGGTTACAACAATAGCAGAACTGTTCTCTAGGTTCAGTTTACCTCAAAATTCTTTGTAACCTCAGGGTTAAACCTGTTGTGCTAGATCTATTGGTGCTACTCTTGAAAAGGTATTAGCTTTAGATGCCAGATGAAATATAGTCTGCTCGTGTAATTTACATACATTTGTATTATTTTATGTTCTTATTTAGCCACATGCAATACATACAGTTGTAACAGTTATAAGCCAAAAAATGGTGGATTAGGCCTAAGAAACAGAAAAAATGGAAAAGAAAAACCTCTTCAGTTTGTTTAAAAAACTCTAATTAAAAAACGATGGATGAACCAATTCTCAGCGTGTTTCTCAGCTTCTCACCCCCTCTGTGCTTTGTTAGGAAACCCATTCTAGCAAGAGCAAACAACAAATCCATCATCTCCTTGGCTCTGAGCATTCCTTTGCCCCTCTACAGCAGCATGTTGTGCGACCCCCTGACCAGCTCTGCGATCCGTTCTCAACAACTCATCATCAAGACCTTGTTCCAGACACAACTTGGATCACCCGGCTTCTTTTTTATTGGCACTAATCATCTTCCTTTGCCGCCCCTTAAACCTCTCTCTCAGAGTTTTCAGACGTACCGCTCCACTTGAGCTCTGCGATGCTGTGGAAGAGAATGGGTCCGACGCTGCCAGCCGCACGGATGAAGTCCTGGTAGCTTAGGCTGCAAAGCTGATGGCCATCGATGTCAAAGTTTTGGAATGGGATGCTGGAGGCATCAATTTGGTGCATGTCCATAACTTGCTGCAGCCACTCCCACACTTGGTACTTACTCCAGAACTGAGGCTGGGACTCATGAGGCCACAGACGGCCTGTGTAACCAGCCATCACCAATGAACCTGCAGTTATAGACATAATTGCGCTTTTGTTAACATCAGTGACTTAATTTTGTTTCACTGTAAAGGTGCATCTGATGAGGGAAGTGTGACTCCCACAAGCAAAGGTATTTGTCAACAATTAACTGGCAAATTCATTTACTGCAGAACCATTTTTCATCTGGGTATGTCTAATTCACGCCTTGTGTTTCAGAGCTCCGGGCTCTCCAGGTGAACAATACATTAGCTGCTAACTGCTGAATTATTTACATTTTGAATTGCAGCTTTGTAACCACTGAGTGAACTGGAGTCTTCAGAATACAAGAATAGGAATAAGAATACAGTAGGCCTCATTCTGATTGTGTTAGTGTGTGCAATAATCCTCACCATCGGGATAGGAGTTAGCAGGGCCCCAGGCAGTGGTCAGCTGGCTGTCGAGGGTGGTGGATGTAGTTACACTCATACTGCTACTTCTATGCTCAGATGTACCATGGCCCAGGGGCTGAGGCAGGAGGGTAGTACTTTACTGTATAGACAGATTCAAAAATAATCTGTCACCCATGTCTGCACACATACACGCATACATAAAGATGAAGAAAATTGAACTTTTGACCTCGACAGTGATATTCCATATTGAAAGATAATGTATGCATCTTATGCATGACTGAATCTACCTTACTGAAGCACAACAGATTCACAGGATGTCAGCACAGACGCTGTCCTCTTTACATTGCGTCAAAGCTAAAGTAATGTGCTAATAACGCATACAGCAAATGCTGCAGCTGCTGCTTCACATGTCTGCTGTAGCAGTTTTCAGTGTCCGTCACCATCGAGCTAACTGCCATCTGGAAAGTAGCTGCTTTGTAAATGTTTTTCCTTATTTTTACATTCTTCTTGCCATTATTGCGGTAACCACAGGTGTCAGAATCAGCTCTGATTGTTTGTTACCATCAAAGTGTGATAACAAACTAATTCTGTGTCAGCACAGGTGGTGGTTTGGGCATGTTGTGTACTTGATATGAAGAAAGGGTCTGTTGGGTTTTGTATTTTAATCAAGGTCTAATCCATTTGTTTTTGCCCCAGCTCAAAAAATTAAATTAATTTGTTCTTCATTGGTGTAATCATGTTTTTGGTTTGCTTGTAGTGTCTTCCTCGAGTAAAGTAGCTGAAGACTAACAGAAAGGTACGCTCCGCTTAATCATTATATGCAATTACAGTACAGCCGTTTATGTCCCCGTTGAGTTGATGTTTATTAGTGTAATATCGACTCACTGAGGACTCGTTATTCACAGGTGCAGTTACTTTTGAAGGGTGAGCTGTTCACAGACAAAAAGTAAATAAAGACATGTTTCAAATGTAACCACAAGAATATTTGCATTCCATGTAAATAAAGTCAGTCTGAATTTCACCACCTCCACTGTTTTGGTAGCAGAAGTGTTGCATGTGCACAATAGCTTAGTCATATCTTCGATGGTCCACTGCCAACATCTGGTTTTCTGTTGCTGTGGCACTGAATTTGCCTCCGAATGTTCAGAACATAAGGCGGACGTAGAAATCCAAACGTCCAGTTAATAATGCTGCTGTTAAAAGAAATAAAGTGCTCGACATTCTTCTGTCTGTATTGATGGGAGTGTGTAAATAAAGCTTGCATTTTGGGACAATCATTTATTACTTTTCTTAAAATGTTCTTTAAATCTGCATCCGCCCAAAATGACAAGAAGTGCCGCTCAGGTGTGAGCACTGTTATTCTAAATTTTACTGACTTACTAAATAATAATGAAACTATCAAAGGCTAGCATGTGAGATATCTGTTTTAAATGGCTACACATTAAAGTAGTTCTTTACACAGTACTTTGACTGTTCCATAGAAAACCTTGGCTGCAGTTTTATGGTAGGTTATAAACAAAACAGCACCAAGCCATGTCACACATTTCTTCAGTAAACACTGAGTCGCCAGGATTACACATCTGCATACAGTTAGACAAATTTATCACTTTAAAGACCTCGCAAAACAGTTTTATAGCAAACAAAAGCCAAGATTTATGAATTAGATTTCTGCAGAAGATAAGGCATACATTCGTCATATCAAAGCAGAACATCTCAGCTGCCAATCAGCCCAAATCTCTTATGTGTTTATCTTCGCTCTGTACTACGAGTGCCAAGCACGTATCTCAGCAAGAGAGAAGTTTCTGCTACAGAAAGTTGTTTCTGTCAATACAACTAGCATGCAGCAGTTCAATAGAAAAGAGTCACAGCCGTGAATCAATATGCTGTCGGCTAAGTCACAGAGAAAAATCATTGCACTGGATATGTCATGATGCAAGGAGACAAGCAACAGTTGAAGAATAAGTTAACATGAACATTTTGTTAACTCTTGACAACACTGATTGCTTTCCCTTTAAGTCAGAGCCAAAGCTTTGTGGTAACTTCGTGGACTTTTTAAAATCTTATTTGTCTTTATTTTTAATTTTGTATTTAATTGAATCTAATGTCATTTTTATTTAAGTTTGTATTTTATTGCACAAAATTGATTTGTAAAGATTTGTCATATTTTCAAAGTAAATGTGAACAAGTAAAGTTAAGTTCAGGGTTTATGCACAGTTTTGAACGTTGACTTCGAAGCTGAACCTCTTAAAGATTCAGGGTTGTGAATTACACAAAACAGCTTTCAGTGTCTTTAAAACCGATGATGTCCTGTATGACTGAAACGGATAATGTAGCCAGTGCATAGCTAAAAATTACTGTAACAAGAGACAAACTGTGAAATGAAAATACCACATGCACAGCCAACCTGACTAAAACAAGGTAAAGGATCAGCACATTAAAGCACACTGAGAATTCTCATTATGATTTTGAAATGAAATAGTACACTTTTAGCCCTCGGGTTAATTATGTTGCAACCAGTCATTACTGCTGATTATCCAGAACCATTGTGGCAGCCTACCAGAGCAGTAGAATGGAGTCTGACCAGACCTGTTAGAGGTCTCGCGTAGATCTGCTTTCAACAGTCTCTGGAGATTCCGGCACTGTAGTTTACTAGCGTGTAAAGTCAGATAAGGTGAATCCTTTTGCTACCGAAAGCTTGGAATTAACAGAAGCATTGAGAAACTGCAGGTGCTGCCCCACCACAATGGGTTTTTTATCCTGTTAACTTCCTTATCCCACTCTAATTGGCTACCTGTTTGTGCTCATACCAGATAGTTATTTGCATAATGCACACCCACACGCAGAATCATAAAACAGATACACACACACACACACACCTGACAAAACTTTTTATTATCTCTATTGGCACCGTTTCCTCTCACGGAGTCAAGCACACAAGCGCAAGCTCACTCGCGCAGAAAAGCTCACACTTATGAGGAAACATATGCACAGATACACATACAATAGACCAAAAAGTTTAAGTCCTCAAAGTTCATGTGGTTTCTTAAAACAGTGTTTAACCTTAGAGAAACTTCCCTCTGTGCTATTATGCAGGAAAACAGTTGCTTGCTTTATTTCATCATGATGAACGAGGTGCTGACAGTTTGGTAGGAGGGCCCGAGAGAATTTGTTCCTTTTACTCCTTTAAAGTTGCTGGAACAGACAAAGAAACATTAGTAACTGTGTGCCTGAAAAGACTGTAATAAAATGGGGTTACGGGGGTTAGACGTTTATGAATGTCTATAATTTTACACTATGTCTTCTGTGGCCTCTTTCAGCTTTGAATTTGCATATTAAATTTGTCTCTGAGTGATGATCACTATTAGGGCAAGCTTGTTTCAGACTCACTCAGAGCAATGAGTAGCTTCACCGTGTTGCAATCACATCCAACTTTGATCATCTCGTAAACATACTAGCTAACAACATGCGGGGATCCACAGGTGTCTGAGTAAAGAGTGACACATGCCAATTACTTTTGGTATGTGTCCCACAAATTCCAGTCGGCATCACAGAACTGTGACAGCGGTGAGCCTCTTTCGTTTATGCGAATTATTTGCTAGTATGCTCCTGTCAGGTATTATGTATTTCCCTCTTGCAACATTTACAAAATCTCCTTTTGAAAAATGTGTCAAACAACACTTAGCTAAAACTGTGAAATACTGTTAAATCTTGTGTCTAATGAAACGAACCCTTGTACACTAGGAGAACGTATGGCAGTGGATCTGTTTGGTGTTTTCAAATTCCTCAAAACGTGTTTGTCCTGTTTAGCTATTCTTTCCAGTTGACATCAAACATGCGCAGAGCAGGTATTTCCAAAAGACAACTGTACAGTTTAAACAGCATACCTGCACAAGTTAGTGTGTCAAAAAAACCAAAAGCAACAAAACACATTTCTACTGAACTTTGTCACCATTTATATCTGCTGTTGGCCCATACTGACAAAGATCAGCGGAAGCTCAGTCTATTTTTACTTGATGCCAATTAGGGTTTGGGCAAATTGTAACATCTTTGATCTGAGATCTAAATCGGATCTATACCACTGTACTATTACAATACCTCTTGGGACCAGAGGCACTCACAGTATCACGCTGATAATTGAAGTGACTCGGAGCAGGGTTGAGCTGTATAATAAGCTGAAGCAGGGAGAAGTGAAAGCCAGGGATGTCAGGGATTTCTTAGAGCTTCTTCAGCAGAGTCATGTGGAGGGAAACAATAGGTGACGCTGAACAAATTAATTTGCTCTTACGTAACACTGATCTGTTGATCATGTATTCATATAAAATCCCTTCAGAGTCTTAATATTCAATATTTTCAAGAGTAAAACACGCATTGCACTATTAAACTGAACATTGCATTATCCCAACAGGCTGACTTTAATAGCCTCATTTCCTAGATCCTTATGATCAACATACTGCCTGTGTTCATACTGTGCTCACTTTGGGAGCTCTCACTCTCTGAGCGCTGCAGTATGCGTATTTTTGTGTGCCTTGGACTCTTGCCCATGGCTGAACTTCAGAGGTAATGAGGGAATTCAGTGTAAGCATGATTATCTCTGAGAGTTCCCTTCATCTGCACGCCAGATCGCTACAGTCCTAATGGCAAAAACCACCACTCCTGATCTCCCTGCAACCCTCCGACACCACCCTAGCTGCATGGGTTACAGATAGCTTGCCTCTAGCCCTCCCAGCAGCCCGTCTACCGCCTATTTGTAACATAGGTGCTATTTTCTGGATTTTTTGCAGAACTTTCCTATCCTCTTTTTAAAGGGTAACATGCCTCCAGGGTGCAATTTGGGACCTAAGATGCATTTGGTGTCCTCCCATTGTGAATGCCTGACCAGATTTTATTGCAGTAAGATTAATATGGCCATCAGCAGTGAACAGAAGTCACACACTTCTCATTACAGTCCGCCGTTTAGCCTGCCTCGCGCCGCCTTCTTTTTTGTTCTCTCTCCATCAGGCTTTTCATTTGCCATGTCACAAGGAGAGCCTAGTATTTGTCATCTCATTTCATGGATCTTCATTCTGCTTTTTCAGGGTGGTTGCGGGTCGACATATGTAAAAGTCCACTGGGGGAATAGAAAAAGCTGGAGAAACAGAGGGGGAGAGATCAAAGCCTGTCATCTCTGCTCCACTCTGTGTGAGTCAGCCCACCAACATTGTGAGACGCAGCGAAGACATCCTCCCAGACTCAAGAAAATGTCATCAAAATGCTGGCATTATAGACAGTGTCATCTATTTTTAAGTAGGGTCAAGTAGAGGCTTATGCCATCCTCCAATAATAGTACCCTACTGATCCATTTATAAAGAGGCTTATAACTTGCTTAGTGCTGCTGTGAATTATTAACGTTTTATCTAAGCATGCGGTCAAAAGTTTCCCTTTGACAGGAAAGGCTGTCAGAACTGTCAGTCAGAAGAAACAGACAAGACAGGAGGAGGGTACAGTTGTATGCTCTAATGAACAGGAACTTATTAGCTGGAGTATGTCTATTACTGTCCCACTTGCCTCCCATCTTTCATTAACTGCTTATCACGCCTGTTAGTGTCATCTTTAATACTTCACATTTTGATTAGCATATGTTCCATGGGGAAAGAAGGAAAAATCATTTTATTAGTGTCAATTACTGCTACAAATGACAATTTCACTGCCTAAATTGTAATTTTACATTTCCCCCTGTCAAAGAACAATGGCTGTGTAATTACAGTAATGAGAAGTGCAACAGAAAAATGAATTATTCAGAATCAGTTTTCTTTTATGTTCTTTTGAACTCCACCGTGTGTGCTTGTTTGACATCTGCCTGGCCTCATTAATGTCAGTGCACTGAGAACACAGGTTCTGTCCATCTTGCAGGTAATATATACTAGGAGCAAGAGTGCTTATATGTTAAAAAAACAAACAAACAAAAACCCCAAAAACCCCCACTGATTCACTGTCCAGGAGCAAAACTGCACTTGACCTGATAGGGCGCAGATCTATTATTAGCCCATAGGTGACAGTGTTGTCCCATGTAGTGCCAGAGATCTCTGAAATCATGCTTATTGAATGAGTGATGAATATAAATGTGATATGAGAAAGTGTAGGCGATGGAATATGCTTCCTAACAATTACTGACTACAGTGCCTAAAGAGGGAGTTTGAATAACCTACATAAATTATTAGCTTTGTTACATACATGAGGAACAAAGAGAAGAAAGACTAAGCAGGAGGGCAGAGAAGACTTAAAGCAGTGCATGGCCAGTTTGCTTTAACATAACTATACTGTAATATGGGTTTGCCACAGGTGGTGGCAGCCTTTTTTCTTTCAACAAACGGATCTCCGAGTTCATCCATCAGAACAGTCCTTTTTGGGCATCATTGTCTGCTTTTCTGACCAGAGGTGCAACACATCAATGAAGCAGCCTGTCATTTAAAATGGGACAATGAAAGCTGCAAAATGATGATGTAGACTCCAGCATTTAACCAGCAGGACTGCAGTACAGCATGCTCACTATTATAAGTTTAAAATGATTTAATTTGTCACAAGTTTTATAGCTGATCTTCTTAGTCTTTAATAATATATTCAACTGAAAAGAGTTGTGCACAGGGACAAAACTAATGATTATTGTTACCAGACTCTGCATTTCCCCTGAGCTGTATCAAAATAAGCATTTCATTTTTACACTTTCCTGCTTAAAAGGTTCCTTCTCCTGGGCTTCATCTGTGTCATTTCAAAACACAGTTTTCCAAAAAAGAAACCAAAAGAAAAAGCCATTGCACAACCTACTGCACTCTCTGCCTCAAAAGGCACGCAACCAAGAGATGCAAAAGGCTGGAGCAAACAAAGCTCCATTTAGTAGCTAAAGAGCTAGATAAATCTGTCAGGAGCTGGTAGAAAGCAAAACATAACATACAGGACAGTTGATATGGGACCATTTATTAGGTGGTCAGAAATATGACACTGAATGAATGTCCATGTAATGTTCATGTTGATTTCCTGAATATGTACAATACAATAGGCTAAATAACTCTTAACTAAACAGTGACATAATCCATAAAACTGTATTCAACCACATCCAGAAATTGC
The DNA here is from genome assembly GCA_015107715.1 of Tylochromis polylepis. Taxonomy (NCBI): domain Eukaryota; kingdom Metazoa; phylum Chordata; class Actinopteri; order Cichliformes; family Cichlidae; genus Tylochromis; species Tylochromis polylepis. The sequence goes on along the minus strand of VVHJ01042439.1, from coordinate 54,197 downwards.
TCTGTTACTTTAAGATCTGGTCATCAGAAGACAGCTAAACTGTAGTCATTAAGGGATGGACGTGGTCAGCAACAATACTCAGGTACGCTGTCATCAGACCACATCTTTTTCCAGTCTTCTATTGAGTAGTGCATTTATATCAATAGAAAATAATAGACACATTACAAGTTAAATGGGATAAAACACCATGATAAAGAAAGTGTCTGAAAGAGTGTCCCTTCAGTCACTCTGAATAAATGACAAATATACATATGTTAAATTCTTATTACCAGCATTTGTAACTAATGATATTCTGGGGATAATGATAAAGTCAGTGAGTGAAGAGGTTTAGAGACAAACTGGCTGGTTCAGCAACAAAAGACAACAGCAGCCACTAGTTGCTGTGATGGATGAAGTGGAAAGACAACATCCAGTCCGCTTTCCACTAGCATTCTTCAAACTGAAGTTCAGGCAAAACAACACAGCTATGCATGACGTGAAAACATAGCCTCAGTCTCGGCCTTAACTGTTTCCTTAGGCCTTTCTATGGGAGCTTGCTGAGTGCTGTCCAACTACCCAAGACAACCATAAAGGCTAAATATGAGCCATGTACAGCTGTACAGTAGCTGACAGTCACTTGAAAAAGAACGTGTTCAGTGTCCTGTGAAAAACTAAATACACCCCATGATTCAGTAGCAGTGGAACTTCATTTAAAATCAATAATTTGAAGTAATCATTGTCTGTATGGCTTTATTAGTCTCTCATGTCATTGTGGAGGAATTCTGAGTCACTTTTCTTCATAACACTACTTCAGTTAATTGAGATTTGTGGTCATTCATTTATACACAGATCTCTGAATGTTTTGCCACAGCATTTCAGTTGGGTTGAGGTCTAGGCTTTGACTGGGCTGTTGGAACACTTTGATTCTTTTCCTTCAGCCTTTCTGTTGTAGATGTGCCTACAAGCTTTGGATCACTGTGCTGTTGTATGACCTATTTTGGGCCTAGCGTCAGATGTTGGACAGATGGCCTCACTTTTCACTTACAGAGGAGTTCATCATCAACGACTGCAAGGTGCCCAGGTCCTGTGGCGGCCAAAGAAGCCCAAATCATCCGTCCTCCACTGCTATGCTTGACAGTTGGTATGAGGTGCTTATGTTGATGTGCAGTGTTTGTTTGCTTTTTGCTTTTGCTTCTTAAATGTGGTGCTGCAATATGCCCAAAGATCTCCATTGGTCTTGTCTGTCCAAAGGACATTTTTCCCAGAAGTCTTGTGTTTTGTTCAGATGCAATTTTGCAATCTAAGTCATGCTGCCGTGATCTTTTTAGCGAGAAGAAGCTTTCTCTTGGCAAGTCTTCCAAACAAGCAATACCTGTTCAGTCTTCTTATTGTATTGTCATGAATGTAACTGAGGCCTGTAGCATTTGAGAAGTAGCTCTTGAAATTTTTGCAATTTCTCTGAGCACAGTCTGCACAGTCTGACCTTGAGGGGGAGTTAGCTGGGACGTCCACTCTTGGGAAGACTGCGGCTTTGTGTTAACTCACACTTGAATGCTCCAGAACAGGAAACTGCCCAAACATCTTTGTTTATAGAGGTAATCACACTTTCCAGTATCAGTTAATCAAGTGTATTTGATTAGCAGCACGTGGATGCTAATTTCCATCTTTATTTCTCTGGAAGTAGCTACAAAACCCCTTTTTACGTGCTTCCAATAAAGGCAATTAGGCTTTGTCTGCATCTCCAAGAGGAAGGCAGGGGATCACTGAAGAAAGATCAGTGATCCTGGAAAGAGAATGAGTCATCAGATGTGAAGATAAGTCACTTCTGACATTATGTTCACATATAATCTATGTCCACCAGCCAGCTGACGTTGGTTTGTTCCATACTTTGAGTCTGACATGCTGACTGATCCCACCCTCCCACCTGGCTGGTATTGGTCATTCACAACCAATGCCATATCATCCACAAAGCAATCCAGTGGACAGACTGAGCTGCAAGTTCTCATCAGATATTGAAGAGATAAATGGACTCCATATACAACATTCTTATGCTGTGTCGTGGAAATTTAATTAACAAAGCCTGCAGACACGGTTAGCAGCAGTAACAACACCTTTATTTCTCATGCATGAAGAGAGACGTCAGTCAGGGGGGGCACTGATAGCAGTCTCTGAAGATGAACAGCACAGCCCTTCTTTAAATACAGGTCCCCAAAGGGAGAGAGAGTTTTACAACCTTTATCTCCTCTTGCAGTGTTACCTAAAGATTGCTCCCTGCCTCTTCCTGAGAGATGTAAGAACTGGGTTTCTCCAACTGTCTCCACGACAACCAACTGTGTGTGTGCAATAAAGTTGAAACTGAATTAAGTGACACAAAAGTGATATTACTAAAACATGTGACTAATACATAGAATAAATGAAATTTCCACCACAGCTGTAAATGCCTACAACTGCATGAGGTTTAAATAATCCACTATTTTTCCACTTTATTGTTCAACCTCCATGTTTAGTGTTTAAAAAAAAATTTTCTTTGGATTTTCAGATATATTTTTGCAGACATCACTGCAAAGACAATACATTATGTATATGAAATTAGAGCAAATAACTGAAAAATCCTAAAGTGAAAGGTTTTGTTCTCCTGCCAGGTGACAGCGTTGGTGAAAAATGTGTCAGACAGAGTTAGGCTCGGCAGGCTTACCGGGAGCAGGTAGGGCAGCCTTATGTTCTTATTACACTACCTTCAGTCTAGTTGGAGAATTAGAGGAAGCATGCACAGTTGGTGCCTTTTTAAGGTAGTGTCTCAGCAGACAAGTCTGCGCCGTACAACAAATTGGAGGATACATGGGCATAAAAAGAGAGAGCCTTGCAAGCACCTTCTGATAATGAAAGTTTGTCACTCAGCCCCAAGTGGACCTTTGTATACTCATGGATATGGAACGTGTAACACTCTCATTGGAACGGTTTCAAAACAGTGTGTGTGCTCTACAGGAACCTGCTGCTGCCAGCAAACAAACTGTACCTGGAAGAAAAGACAAGCAACACTGAAATAACAGAAATAGAACACTGTTACAGTCTCTAACTTCATGGCTCAAAAAGAACCTAACATGAAAGATACCACAACACTGCTGCCACTCACTAAGCTTTTAATAATGAAAATATAGTTACTAAGTTACAAAGGATAAACAGAAGCACAAAGGGAAGGGATTCCTGGCTAATATAGACAAAAGAGGCAGGAGACCATAAACCATTCACGCAATGGGCTGTTGGATTCAGGCTTCTCCCATAAACTAGTTTGATAAACTAGACTAATAGAAACAAAAATTGAAAACAGGACTGCCAGTAACTCTAAAATATACTTAATAAATGAAGCTGTAAAAGCAATAGAAAGTTAAACCCCGTACTGGTGCAGATGGAGGAAGAGGAGAGAGACCAAAGGCCGCAGTTGCCGACGACCATGCGCTGCATTTTCTGGGTTTATATTTGTGCAACTGATCTGCACTAAAAATAAAGCAGAGAAGTGAGAGAGCAGGTTAATGAGCAGGTTAATGAGCAGGTTAATGTACTATAAGAATGCAACAAGGCGATGACTGGACCAATGAACTAAGGTTGTGTGTAACAAATGCTCATGAACCAAACATAGACAGGATTAAAAGTGCACTTACCATCACATTTCATGCTAGAGGTTGATGAGAGCTCAGCAAACAGATCATCATGCAAGAGTCTACTTTTGTCAAGCTGACCCGAGTGTGTGAAAGACTCGGGTCAGAGAAAATAAGCATTCAAAAATGAGGGTGGAGCGGATGCGCCACTGGACAAATCACAGGACAAAACTCTTGAAGGTGCAGGATCAGAATCAAACAGAGGAAGAGATACAAGACGGATCGGTCAAGAATGCTGTAGCGGAGGATGATGCATACCAGAATGTCAGAATGTCCCAGCAGACAAACAGTCGAGAGAAACGTTCACCAATGAAGAGCCTGGACCACCCAAAATTTTATTTATCAGAGATGGAAAGCAAGGATGCACTGGTATCTGCTAAGCCATCCTCATCATTTTCAGTTGCTGTACCCCTTATGCCCTTGTCAATACTTTTCCACACCAGCACTAGTATGAATGGTTAAACACTTTTGTTATCATAGATGATACAAGGATATATCTTGGACAAGTTTGTGTGTGAGTGTTTGAAACACTTCTAAATGCAGTGCTGTCTAGTACACTGCCACAACCCACTAGGCCTTAATATAAGATTTGTAAAATTAAAATTTGTGAAATAGCTCTTGAACTTGATTGTAATGTACCTTATAATTTTGCCAAATAGTCTATATCTACTTTACGCTGACATTTACTTGTTCTCTCCCAAGCACTTTATTCTTTCATTTTACAGTGAGGCAGTTTTAATTCAAGATATAGAGTACTCAACCCATTGGTTTGTCAGTAAAATCAAAGACAATATATCAAATCATTCTTCATAGCTCCACATAAAAATTACTTTTACATATGAGATATGAAAAAAATCTTTTAATATAGAGCTTTTGCTTAAGAGATTGATTGAGTATAAATAGGGGGTGAAAAGGGGGCAACAGCAGAAAAGACACAAGCACATGAACTGTCTGATTTGTAGGGGTAATTAGATTGTAATTAGTAGGGGTTTGGCGAGACTTATGGCTATGGTAGTTGTAGTTACAATGGAGCATGCATCTCATCTTTGTCCACTTCTTATAAAAATACTGTTCAAGAAGGTACAGGTTTCCTACGTGGAAGAACTGAATAGAATTACATCAATGATCACTTACAGAAGACCACGTGATTGACTACATTTGAGCCTGAGGTCTGAACCATAATGCTCACTTTGGAAAACCTCAGCAAGGATGGGTTATCAAATAGTCAGGAAAAGTCAAAGCATATTGATGTTATGTTTTCTTGACCAAAACACTCACTAAACAAGTAATTTTACAAAATTATTATGTACCTTATAGGTTGATTCTTCAGTAATGTCAAAGTAGTGCTTTATGAATGCAGTATTACTTTTCTATCAGCTAAAAGTAGAACTATTCCCACCAGAATAGTGTCATCTGTATTTATTGAGTTTTATATCTGATATGTGTAGCAGTGCTATATTTCATTATGTTCATTACGGATCACTTAGCAGAGATGGGATGGTGGCTGCATACAGCACTAGGACTCATTTTGCAGACACAAGCATTTCCAGTTCTGCTGCTTCATGGGTTTCAGTACTCTCCACGGCTTTCTAGTTTCAAATGCAAACAAACAAACAAACAAATCAAAAAAGGGTGTCATTTTGCAGACCTTTACCCCTATATCAGCAGCTTTTAGTGACAGAGGAAGATTTGGACTTGAATTTCAACAGTGACTAAAGTCAGCGACCCTTTTATTCTTACCTTTAACTTTATTTGAATCTCATTCTCCCTCTCTGTCTCTCTCTTGCTGTCTCTATTATAAAGTTAATAGGTTCTCAGCAGGGACATTTAAACTGTAATTTGAAAGCTTTTCTGAGCAACTTTGACAGTCTAAAAGTGGCACACTATGCCACCTGCAGAGTGATCAAACGGGGGGAAAGAAAGCGGATGTGAGGAATTGTATAGAAAGAAATGAGTGAGCGAGGGGAGGAGAACAACACTTAGCATTCCTGAGGCTGCATGTGTAACTAATTATGTGTGAGCATTGTGACAGCGTGGCTGTTGAGTGCAGTAATGGGATCCCTGCTGCTTAATGAACATGTCACAAGCTTCTGCCTGAGCTGAAGGAAAGAGACAATGTTTGATGACCACCGGGTATCTGCTGGACATTGTGCATGTTGCCTGTGTTTTGTACACTATGCCCTTTGTGAGTCTTCATTCCTTTGTGACACTTTCATTTAGACAGTGGCACGCAATTTCACAGTCATTCACTTTTGTTAAAATTATTAACATTCAACATATTGTTTGAGTTTTCCATGGTTACACATGCACAGAGCTTTTCTTATTCAGGCTCTTATATACTATAGGTCCATTGTGTGTTAATTAGTTACTTTCTTGATAATATTGTGCATGGGTTTTTATATGGCGAACTTGTATATGGGTAGCGTGCACGTGATCGATGCTTACATTTAATTTACCTTCATTAATAATTACTGTTAATCAGTGTGTTGTGTCATAATCAGTAATGTTTTAAGTAGTCCCATGCACAGTATTGTCTAAAAATCCAGGCGCTGATTCATTTCTTTATGGTCATTAGTGATCAAAATTAACTTTGTGAAATTTGTACAATGGGCTTGCTAATGGCACAACAGAGAAATAAATAAAAAAAACAAAACAAAACAAAAGAATGCTCATATTAAATTAAATAAGATAAAATGTAATTATGAATTTTTCATACAAACATGTACTACCTTGTATCTGCACTGTAATTCTCTGGTCCTATTACAATAATAAGAACTGAGAATCATTTTGTCTGACCTAATTGTACGTATTGAGTATCACGTTTAAATTATTTGTATCATTTGTGTAAAATAAAAATATCATGTGTATTAATATTATGGGTGTTCCAGCTATGCGTGCCAGCCAACCCCCAAATAGTTCAGTCATTTCAAAATAAAAGCTTGTGTTTTACTTTATGCATTAAAAAAAAAAGAAGAAAAAAGTAATAAACACACAAAAATAATGGTTCATGTTGCAAGCCAACTTAGTGGATAAATATTTTGGGGGAAGAAAAGAAGTGAAAAAACAGTTGTGCCTTCCTGCTCTGCTGCCCCATGCCTCTGCTGAATCAAGTGGTTTGAAGATATGCAACGTTCACTTCAAGAGCAGTCAAATGAAGATGAGTCAGTGTAACTGGGGCGCATTTACCTCACTCTTGAGGTGGCACGATACATTTTTTGGCTTTCTGTCCTTATCCAGGGGTGGGGAATTAAGGGGCACATGAGAAACTGAGAATGTTGTAGAGGGCCACACCAATCATACTGAGCAGAATTGAGTTTAGTTCATTGGTACAGCCCACCACAACAGTCCCAGTAGCCTTCTGGGAAAATTAATCGGCCACCTAAAAAGAGTGGGATTGTTGGATACTGATGAGTCAAGCTTGGAAAGAAAAGCGTCTGGACTTCTCTAAGTTTCTTGAAAACGTTTCACTTCTCATCCGAGAAGCTTCTTCAGTTCTAAGAGCAAATGGTGGAGAGTCCCAGAAATTTAAAGCCTTGTGGGAGTGTCTCCCAGGAAGGTCATGGACCCCTGTTGATCCTCTACCTAATCACACGAGTCCAGGTGTGAAAACGGGTGTGGGTCTCAATCAGGCAAGGTTTCGCGTGAACCCATTGTGAGACATTCTGGGACTCTCCACCATTTGCTCTTAGAACTGAAGAAGCTTCTCGGATGAGAGGTGAAACGTTTTCAAGAAACTTAGAGAAGTCCAGACGCTTTTCTTTCCAAGCTCCTTAGACTACCATGACCTGGATGAATGAGAACCTTCACAGACATGATGAGTCACGCAATCTCCCCACTGGCTGTAAACCCACATGCATCCTCTGTCGTTTAGAAGGGTGGTTGAGAGAGACCATGGTGCAGATCAGATCCTTTTGGATGCTGTTATAGTTAGAATAACCTCCAGCAATGCACCTGAGAAATAAAGTTTCTTTATCATCCAGTCACCTTTTGTTCCCATAGTCCTTGGTCAACGTTGGCATTAAACAAACCATCCTAACTGTTTGGTTCTTTGTTGAAATTGTTGTAGCCACTTTTGTCATAACAACTGTCTTTAGTCTGCCATGCCTCATTCTGTGCTCAGTCAAGTGCAAGTCTGGGGATTAGCACCCTGTTCTTTATGGTGTACCTTTCAAGATGTAGTTAGTAAATATCAAGACCTCTGCTTCTCCCCATAGCCCTTCTGACTGTACCACTGACCTTATGTTTGATGCACTCCTCCCTAGCATCTGCCTCTAAAACCTTTCCAAACATGAACAGGTGGCCATGAAAAATATGCCAAAGACTCTCTGGCTGCAGGGATTATCTGTCCAAGACCCTCTGACTGTTCATCAACTTCAGAGGACACAACAACATCATGGTAAAGAACAAGTATCCATCATCACTAATTACCTCTGCTTTTACATCTCCTCACGAAGCCACGTTTTAAAAGCCTTTCCTTTAAAATTCCAGAGGAAGATAAGTGGAAGATGGTTTTCAGCATTCCAGAACACTTGAGATATCTAGTGATGCATTTGCGCACCCGAGTGCGCAAGTGAAGAAATGTGAAATCTTATTCATTCCTGGCTCTCATCTTTATCAAGGGATAGCCAAAGATAGACCCAGCAAGTGTAAAAACAGTAACTGTGTGGCTAGGAGCTGTCACGTGTAAACCGCTTAAGAAATTCCTTAGCGGCACCTCTAATTGCACTAGCCTACAAATCCTGAAAGTTAGAAAAAGATCCCTGAGACAGAGGTTGCCTTCCAAAACCTTTAAAAGCACCTCACCTCAGCACTCTTCATGATTGAAGCAGACCCATCTCAACACTGTGTGGTGGAAGTGGATGTTTTGGACGTTGTAGTGGGGGCACTCCTCTTGCAATGTTCTTTGAAGGAAATTAAGCTTCATCTTTGTGCTTACTGTCCAACCATCTTTCCTTTGAAGCTTAATTGCAATTCTGATGTAGAAAGCAGTGGATAGTGGATAGCCACTAGGGTAGTGCAAGAAAATTGCTGCACAACCTTGAAGGGCTGGCGCTTCTTTTCATGGTTTGGACTGATCATAAAAAAAATCTGGCCTGCATCCTGCTGCAAATGGCTCATAGCTCAATACTAACAATGTTGTTACATGGGGAATTTAAGGGGAAAAAGTGTAATCCACACACTAAACTGATTACAACTAATGAGCTCCGAGGATGTATATGTTTGTTAACTCCCATGGCTCAATCCTTTGAATTCACCTGTTATCTTGAAATGCCCCACACACCGTCTCTTTACTATAGAAGGAGAAGAATCTGGTGTGCAAAAATCCAAAAACAGCTTTACAACTTTTTTCAGCTTTTTCACCACAACTTTAGTCCTGTTTGTGCTCAGATCTTGCTGTGTAAATATATAATTCCTGAGGTCTGAAGTTCCCCAAGAGAAATGCATGTAATTTACAAATCCAAAGATTGGCAAGTCCTCTTTTACATAGCATTTAATATATTCAATGCAGAGAGAAACTCCTCAAATACAATTAAGTCAGCCTAATCACTTTTGTAAGATGACAGAGCATGAGGAAGATTAATGGTTTGGAAGAGCTGAGGGACAGGGTGCATTTCTCACCACTTGTTTGCTTCCTTTTAGCCCCCATCCTTTTAGAATAGCTGAAAAGTCTGAGATACATTATTGGAGCTAATCAGAGTCGAATGAGGAAAGCACAAAGGTGAGACCTGCAGAAATCACCTCCCTCCTCAGCCTGCCTATGTGCCCTTTTTCATCAAGCTCCTGTCCACATGTTCTCTGATAGAGGTAGTGGAGCAAAAGTGGAGGGAGATAATGGTAGTAGGGGTGCTGCTGAGGCTTAGTCATAGAACTGTGACTATTCCAGTCTGAAATCTGAAATCAAAGAAATGATGAAATGAAAATCTAAGGCAATGAAATGAGACTGAATGGAAGAGACTGATGACTATTGACTAGTATGTTCATGAAATACATAATCATGGAAACACACAGTTATGTATTTTTTTTATTATTATTATTTTTTCTGTTAGCAGGGACAACACAAACGTTGCTGTGGCATGACTCCAAGCTAGAGACGAGAAACCTGACGACACATTCATTTCCCCTCGTAAAGTGTAAATCTATACAATTTATAAAAACTCAGTTATTGAAGTAGGAATTAAAGTTTTCTGGAGCCCAGAAATACAAAAATGTACCATACCATCTTTTAGTTAAAAAAAGGCTTCCTCATTTTATAATTGAAAAAACAAAACAAAACAAACTAAGGAACAAACCATTAAAAAATGTGTTAAAATGTGCTTTCTGTGGAGAAACGTTTCCTTAGGTGAGGTCAGAAGAGTTCATTCTTAAGACTGCCCACCCCCCCAATGGTGGTCCAGTCTGCAGTGGCCAGCGTACTTCTAATGCAATTTGGAAAAGAAAGAACTTTTATTTAATTTGTCAAGTTTTTAATTTCTCGCTCGTATGTATGGAAAAAGAAACGTGCCATCATTTCTTCCCGAAAGACAAAAGAAATCTCTATTTCTTCTTTACTTGTAAAAAAGTAAAATTGAATTTTAAGTACTAAAAAAAAAATAACTATAAAAATACACTGTGGACCCCAATAGACTATATCGTTTTTATTTGTTGTCATGCAGATGCTCGAGTTCTTCACACTAATATCACAACGAGATTACAGAAAGTACTTAGAGATATAGTACACAGTATGAATATAATAATTCATATAACATTATCAATTATGAAATCCAACACTGAAGACTTTGTTGGCTTGAATCCTAAATAAGGTATCTTGCGTGTGCAGAGTGAAAATGGATTACAGCTGGGTTGGTGGGGATAGCCAGGGCTAGTTGAAGGGTGATAGATGCAAAAACATTCAGTCTTTAAACAGGCAGATTTACAAAATACAGGTTTAGTGGCAGGTAGCGTGAGCAACCTCCTACATGATTACAATAAAAACACTGTTCGGACTTCCTCGAAATCATGTCCACTATATCAACAGTTTGAGAAAACTTCCTCATTCTCGTGTTGGTGGTGTTTCCTCATTCCCATATGACATGTGTTGCTTTGTTTATTCTCAGCAGAGGCTTTCTCATTCTCTCAATAATGCACACAGACAGAGTAAATCTGGATTAAAGGAAAGCTCTAAGGCCTGAGAGGTGATCACAAAGAGGTTTGACAAAGCAGTTTTACAAAGGTTCCTGCTGACAGGTGGAGTTCAAGAGGAAGTTACAACTGAAACAAAACAACTTCGCAGAGATGGTACGTATATAAAACGCTTCGTAGGTCACTGACTGCCGTCAGAACTCTGATTAAGATAAGTTTGACATGACATAGGCACTCCCACCCATACATTCATGTTGACACAAACAAACAGCCATTTCCCTGTTTTGTGTACACCATTATACCATCACCTCTTAAGCTTCTGTCATGTCAGAGGATGAGCACCGGTTTTACCAAGCAGTGACAGCCTGCTCTGCCCATTCTCATTCTCCCTGCTGGCAGACTACTTCTCCCCCTGTCCCCTTGCATTATCTCTTTACATATGGCAATCCTACCCTCCGGATGGACAAGAAGGCTTAAAAGGTTCATTAGGATTTATTTTTGTTCATTTTGTGGTCTGCCTATGGAGTGTTATGGTGTCTCCACAGCAGGAATGACCCTGCGGTTCAAATGCTCTAACAGCCCATAAACAGAGACAAGGCCTGCAGATGACAACCTGCCACCGCCCAGGCTCCATCATGTGCACCAAGCTCTTTAAATAGGTGTCTAGGGTGTCATCGTCTCTGAGGGCTGCCTTATGGGGAAGTGCATAATAAAACTAAGACTATAAACCTGAGTGTAAGTGGCACAGCCTCGCCGGTGGCACATGTTGCAACTTTTGAACAGCAGAATGTGGACTTTGAGTTGTAAGAGAGCACGAGAGGAGAAGAATGAGGCATGATGAGCGAGAAGTAATGACAGAAAGACTTTATGACATTAAGGAATGAAGGCAATAAATCAGCATTACTGTCAGAATGATGCATACTCTGCACATTTTTCATGCAAGCCAGTATTCTGTCATCATTGCATATTTGTCCAACTTTGCCTATTTCTATAAGTTATCATTAGCACGTTGGATGGATTTAATGGTCTTAAAAAATTAAATTAAATTAAATTAAATTAAATTAAATCCTTAATGAAGCCAAAACTCCACTGATTGATTCAGTCTATACAAACCCTACAACTGAGAAGTCTCAAACCACTGAGCTATTTTCTTTCCCTGGAATTTACTTAGACTAGGCTTGTGTTGAGCCACAGTTCTCACAGTCTGGCCAGTAAAGATGCTTGCTTTGTTCAGTGTTGAGAAAAGATGGCCAGTCTTAAACCCTTTTAGAAAGAAAAGGGGGAAAAAAAAAAGAGAAAACGCTTTTTCCAGTGGCGGTAAGCGAGTTAAGCATTAACATCCAGAAATGAAGAATAGCCGTCTGCTAAACCCTGAAAGTCATAAGCAGATGCTGTCCTCTTATCCTTTTATGCATATGTTGCCTTTTCTTTCTTTCTGTGCTTCTTTTTTATCGTTGTTTATGTCCTGACCCCCGGATTCAAGATTTAAGCATTCAAGCAGCTGGCAAAATCATAAAAAAGGAGAACAAACCCTATCCATTAAATTATAAATGCAAATGTTTTAAAGAGGCTCGTGCAAGGATTGTAAAGATGATTATTTTCCCCCCTTACAAATCTCCTTCCTCCATCATGTGTAACAGTCACGGCAGGGGTTGAAAGGGTGATGAAATGATGCACTCCATTAGTCGACTGGGAGCCGGTCATGTTTTCTTTCAGCTGCAGTATTGTAGCATGTTGTTAACCATCGTGTAGATGACGGTATTCGTGGCTCCTCTATCATATCTGCGTAATGATCACCTTCTTGTTAGGGGTCCCTGTGAGAGTCATTATAACTGATTCAATTGACGATGACAGGAGAAGGGGATGGAGAGGAAGGATATAAGATGACAGGCGCTGTGCTTTCTGATGTCCCCTCTTGTCTCCAGGGCTAAGACTCACAGCCCCCACTCTTATAAAGAATCCACAGAGCAACAAAAGTAATCAAGCCTCTTCAGCATCAAACCATGGGATTATGTTTTGTTTTCTGGGAAGCCACTCATTTACTCATTGATGTGCTCCTTGAAGGGCAGCCTACCAGTTGTGTGCAAGATAACATCCAGGTCACTGGGATTTAGACGAATGCCTCCAAACACAACCACATGTTCCATGACATTTGATGTGATGTTCCTATTATGAAGAGTCCAAAGCAGCACAGCATCTGCGTTTTATTTTGTCTTTGTATACATCGACAGCACATGGTTTGGTAATGTGTTTTTGAATAGTTAAGCAAATATTGACTAAATATAATAATGGGCATGTTTGTGGTGCTAACTGATTGCTTATATAGAACCAGGAGTTTGTATTCTAGTGATTCTCATTGAAAAACTATCAATTTTCTATTTTAATTTAAAATAGACCTTATGATGGCTTATACAAGCATCAACCACAGCATCTAACTTCAAGGCCTAATTTTTGTAGATAACCCTTGTACCGTTCTGACGCATACAACATGGACACGGAGCCTGGTGTCCTGTAATGGAAAGGCTGCATGGTGGACCTCAGTGGACTGAGTTGGTTCTTGTGCATGTGAGGATGATCAATCCTCTGGGCTCTATGTCATAGTTCTTAAGCTGTTGTTAATAATTCACTAGTTTCTCCACTTGCATTTTTAAGCCATGACACTAGTGTTTTGGCTGCCCTCATGTTGGAGTCGTTTTGGAGAGTTTGCATATAGACTAAAAGGATGAGGTGCAGAGTCAACAGCTAATGCATGTTATGCAAATGTCCTAGGGGAAGTCTTTGATGACATGATTGACATGCTTCTTTAGACGTTGTTAAAAACTGCAATTAAAAATCTCAGAAAACACTTTAAAGACATAAACTTGGTTGATGAGTGTTCATAAAGTCACAAGCAAAAAGACTGGAGGGCTCATCATACACTGTGCCGCTGCAGGTATTTGTGTAAGGACTAACTATAATATTTTGACAGCCTGAAATTTAGAACATTAGTGTTGCTGTGTATTTGCTTTTCTTTTTGGAGCTGAAAGTGTTGTTTTTCTGTAGGGAGCCATGTTTTCTCATGAGCTCGGCCAAGGCAAGCTGTTCCCGCTGACTCTGTACTTTGTCAGAGTGGTCCTGTATTTAATGCCATTCTCCATAGTCAGACTAACTGCCATTCTCTGTCTCTTTACAGCCACAGAGCACATAGCACTTTGCTTTGCGCGTTTCCCTCTGTGTTTAAATGCGTGCTCACTCAGTGATGTAATTTGGTTCAGTCTTTTTTTATTCGGTCGTGCTGAGGCTCTGGTGTCAGGAACGTTGAAGGGAGGAGCATTCTCCTGGCGTTGTTGACTTTTGTGTGAGGGTTTCTCATTTCAGATGGGGCCCATTTTGGCCATATTTGCTTGCATCCAGTCTTTCTATATGTTTGCGGATTGCATTTGCGAAACACAATTTAACATAAATTAAAGTAAAGGAAAAGTAAAACAAACTCCGTGCTTCAATTTCGTTTTCATCTTTCCTCTTCTTTGTGATTAAAGCATGTCTGTTTTTAGACAGGCTCAGTGTCATATGTCTCTGCAACTGGAATTTAAAAAAAATAACTGACAAAGAATGCCCCAGATGATTTCCACTCAGCTGATTCACTGCTAGATACAGCTCATTAAACTCAGTTCAATATATTGTGTTAATGTGCAGATGGCTTTTTTGTATTTTTAACAGTTCCTTAATTTGAGTTTTTATAATTTAAATCTAGCATCTCTTTTTGCATATTGCATGGATTTTCTTTTTTCTGCAACCGCCCTCTCAGTTTAATTTCTACTGACTGTAATTCCAGTGCCATAATGTTGTGTTTTTATTTCTTTGTGATGGTGCAAAGTTATCTGGTTTAAGAAAACGAAAAATAGGAGCGCGCTGTAGTTATGAGGTATACATTATGAATACTATGCTATGTAATAGTGAAAGAACAATAACTCATATAGGCACAGGTACATGGTTCCATAAATTAATGAGCGCAGTTAGGCAGTGACATGATTTATTTTTGTGTTTGTTTCATGCTCATTTTTGCCTTGTTTATTCCTTAGTAGAAAAAAATTATACTTTATAATGTTACTACTTAAAAAAACAAAACAAAAAAACAAACAAACAAACAAACAAACAAAAAAAATCATATATATATTTGAATATTAACAAAACAGAGACTTTTAGCAGTGGCAATATAATGACAGGGATCTGGCTTCTTTCTCTGCAAAGCCTGTGTCTGCATTCAATGCAATAGTCATTAAACAGAGAGAGCAGGCTGTTGATGACTGGCTGAGTTCGGCTCAGCTGACGATACAGCAACACTTGTCTTATCTAATTTCCATGGTGATGGTTCTATCAAAGGCACCAATCAGAGAGCTTTACCCTGCAGAAATCAATAAGATATGTGTGCTTAGTAGCATCTCAGCAGATTAGGAGGCTGTATAAAGAATGAACTATGAAGGAGATGGAACAGGTGCGAGATAAAATGACACCCTGGAGGAACGTCTCCTGGAGGCCTTGACAACACAAACACGCATGCGCTCACACAGATGGAAGCCCACTGTGCACACACACACACACACACACACATAGACATTAATATATATAATAACACCTGCATGTGTGAGCACACGCATGAACATATTCATTCACATCACACAGAAAAAGAGTGTATATAGTGCAAGGTGGTAGCACAAGTGGGGGAGGGTAGGAAGAATGGCCTTCTATAAAAAAAAATAAGGATCTGAAGCTGGGTTTATAACCTTGACAGTGACATTGCTGCTTCAGCTCCCTCGATTCCATTCACGCACGCAAGCAAAGAGTATTGCAAGTATTGTAAAATATCAATCCGTCAAGACATGTACAGATATCTTGTAAACTATTCCAAGGGTATATTTATATGAAACATTAAACACAGCTCGGCTAGCTTTCGGGCTCTATTTACCTTTGCTTCAGCATGATCCCAATTACATTACGTAAAGTGCTGATTCAAACAACAGAGTTTTAACAGACTATTATCAGCTGTGGTTATAACCCTGTTAGAGCTGAAAGCAAAAAAAAAAAGATTCCTGCATGATATTTTCACAGCATATAAAAATTCTCAGACGTTAGCTGACTAAAACACACCATGCATCTGTTATCGATCCCTCAATGATGTTATCTTGGACTGCATGTGCAATTCATTTTTGTTTAATGTATATCAAGTATGTTTCATGTCCGCTGCATGTGATAGTTAGTTGTCTTAGACTGGGGCTTCTTCCACAGGTAATGTTAGGTTTGCAGTAGTTTTGTGCAATGCCAAACTTAGAAGGGATAGAATTATGTAAAAGGGTCACATAAGTCAAGGATGATTTATTACCTTTCATCTCTCTCTCATTGTGGCGCTGAAGACCGTGTGATGAATTACATTGTATTCTCTCTGAGACTTCCATTGTCTTCTAATGTGGATGATTGTGAATGGGTCATGTGGGACTGCTCAAGCGGTGTCACACTCCCTTTTTATTTCACACAGCTTTCAATCACTACGCCTTCAGCACTATATGTGTGATGTGCTTTGGATGGTTGATATAGCATACTGCTCAGATAAAGGTTGTGCACAGTTAGCTGCAAATGAAATATAACTTACACGTGATCAGTATGCCATTTTAGGTCTTGCATACATGTTCTAGAAAATGCATCTTTGTTTGCATTGTTATAGGTAACGTGCATTAGTTTAGGATGAGCGATTTTAATGCATTACCTTTGTGGTGGTCTTTGGAGTAAATGAAGCAAGTAATTCACTTCTATGCCACACTATTTCAGACTTCATGCTGTTGCCCATTGTACAACTGTAAAAGTTAGCTCTGTGAGTGATCTTTTTATAACAAGCACAATATCAGTGACCTTCAAGACAAAAAAAAAGAAAAAATCAACAATGATGCGAAAAAGAGAGAACAAAAACCAGTGGATTTCATTGACATTGGAAAGTCCCCTTTCTTTTAGGAACAGTAATCTTTTTATTATCTTTTTTTTTTTTCCAGAAACAACATTACTTTGCTTTGCATTGCTTCCTTTGGGTTCTTTCTTTGTCCCTGTCTACATCCCTTCTGTGTTACTCCCTCTTTGCTGCTCCCGTCATGCAAGCCTAATGCCTTCTGTCTGCCCAGGTGTCGTCAAACACACACCTGCCCATTGATGCTGCCACTCAGAACACTTCTAAAGTCGGGAATGTAGTCTTTCACTTCCAAATCACTGGTGCAACACCTCAGTAAGGCAAAAAAAACAAAAAAACACACACCATTAGTGGTCTCTAGTCAACGTGTGCCCTTTCAGAAGGCTGGTGACGAACTCCGCAGACAGTTATCCACTGTGTGTGTGTGAGTGTGTGTGTGTGTGTGTGTCTGTGTTTCGAACACTTTTAAATGCAATGCTGTCTAGTACACTGTCATCACCCACTAAGACCTTAATATAAGATTTGGAAAATTAAAATCTGTGTGTGTGTGTGTGTTCTTTTCTTGCATCTCTGAGGAAAGCATTTTATCACTCTATGTTATAACACGACACTGAAGGATGGCCACACCTCATTGATCAACAAGGAATCTAGAGTGTGCATAAGCATAGACATGAGTGTAGGAATAAAGTATCTACACTCTTGCCCATTTCTGATCTTCCCTGTGTTCTCCTTGCAACTAATGCCAACGTCAGTTCAGATTTATTGAGTCCAGGTTGGGACACTGGGAAGAATAAAAGACACCCCATCTCACTCACACAAGCATCCCACCTTCACTTGTCATCCAATATTTCTTATAAAAGAAACAGTCAAGTCGGATTAAACTAGTCACAGGAAAGCTAATCCACCATCATGTTCAACAGTGCAGCCACCTTTTAATAACAGCGCATGATAAAATTACCTCTGACCACAGTCATGGCTGATGGGTCGGTTTACGGCTCTTTCTGTGTTTATGAAGTTGTTCATACAACCATCTTGTATCTGTGGCTCTCTGCAGTTGCTCCAGTGTCAGCTGTTCCTGACTCTGCCATATTTGAAGTGCTGTGAACAAGAGTAGTTGTCCAAAGAGGATGTAAACAGAAACTTGGGTGTGAAAACTCCCCTTCGGGTGAGGGACTCTTTGCACAGTCTGTTGTGGAAATGTGTGCTTTCCTCCAAATTCATCTCTGTGTGTTTGCGCTTATGTGACTGAATTATTAATACCTGACAAATGACGGCCATTTTGAGCAGGACCCTCCACTCAACATTGATTAAATATAAACAGTGCGCACGCGTGAGCAAGCGTGTTTCTACCACTGCCAGGGAGCTGCAAGCAACATTTCTCTGAGAGAGGAAGCCAAAGATTGTGGCTAATGACACAGGTGAAATGTACAGTACCAGGCAGTCCTTGAGTATGCAGACAGGATACAGGTGAGACTGTACTGTAACATCACTGCTTCATCAACATCTTAGAAGTTTTCTTTTGGGTTGTCTTTTTAAAAAAATTATTATCCAGTGCTTTCTCTTCCTTTGGTTTCACATATTTCTTTGACTCTAAATGAAAGTGGCAGACAAGAAGAACTACAGAGAGGAAACATAATATAGAGGAATTTGTGTTTGTAAGAGGGAAGAATAAAAGTGTAAGAAGTAGCAAGAGTGAATAAAAATAGAATATAGGGTATATAACAGCACTTTGGTGTGTGTGTCCATGTGTTCACCTGTCCACGTTCACCTGGGAGAGCAAAAGCTGAGAATGAGATCAAAGGCAAACAACTTTATTGGCGGTCTCCATAATTCAGCAGCTATACCAGGGGTCATAGTCTTTCCTTTGAGGTTGAGCTGCAGAGATGAATCTTTAATGCACTCCTGCCTGGGAATAATGGATGGCACGGGCTACCTACTACCCACTACTGCTGCAAGAACTTGGAGTCGGGGAGAAACGAAACGGGGTATGGGGGAGGGAGTACAAAGGCCATGTATGAACTGTGAATGAAGAGAGGAATGAACAAAGCAAGGGATGTGAAGAAAGGGGAGCTGAGTGTGGATTTTTGCTTGGTTTATAAATATGTGAGCTCTCTTTTTATACGGCTGTACGTATGCAGTATATGTGTCTTGTGGACTGGTGTGCACTGCGCACTTATTGAATTTCCTGAGATGGCTCTATTTTCACAGCTGTGTAGCTCTGAGGTGCCCTTAGGGTAGAGGGATGATTGAGCTGCGCCACCCTTCCCACTGTGACCTTCTAAGCCTCTGAGCCCATTGTGGTCCCCTGGCAGTCCCGCCCTAGTCCACCTGCTCTCCCCGCACCTGTACTTGAACAGCACATGCACACTAGTTCTGTTCCCCCTGGAAGAAGGGGAAGCTTCAGGACCTCCTAGGAGGGAATGAACAATGCTGCAGAAGAGCAACACTGTAAAGCCCCCAAAATGAATTGTGTAGTTTTGCACAGTGCATAATTCTCTGTCTCAACAACGTGGCCTTTTACACTAGAGAAGCATCTTGTTACTTGACTTGAATAAATTGCGCTGGTCTCTTTTACGTATAGCCTCAGTTTTGTACAAAGTCAGATAGTGAATTTTAGCTAACTCCAGCTGACACCATGTAGCAGGTCTAAAAAAAGAGCCTACCTACCTTTGAAATAGGACAAGTTTATGTTTATGTCATGTTACTCATAGTTTATCTTCCTTATATGCCTCTCTGTACCCATAAACAAGCCATCTCTAATTTTAAGTACCCCATGTTTATATCCCTGACGGCCAAGATGAGCTTTAGTCCTTCTGATGTTTAGAGTGCTGTCAGAGTGGTGTCACGCACTGCACTAACATGCTAACGTACTGCATAGCTGTGCCTGAGGGGACAGAGGAGAAACTATCAGAGTGAAATAGCTAGAGTTTGTATTTTCCTCTCAGTAAAACTAGTTTGTAGGTATATTGCATTAAATCATATCCACACAGTGCAGCGTATTTACCAAAAGTAATGTATTAAAAGAGGTATGTTATATTATTAGAGAGAGAGTGTCGCATAGTGCTGTGAAACTGGGTCACCCGCAGTCAGAATGTGGAGCCGGCTCGTCTGAGCCGAAATGAGGTATAAAATACAAACAAATGAGCTTGCGATGCAATAAACCGAGCATCACACATCGCCCCAGCCCCTTCCCTCTTGCTTACACACACCCAACCACAAGCGCACACTTCACATTTCAGCCTGCACAAGATTACATCTCAGCATCTTAGTCAATCAAAACCTCCCGTTGCCTCCCTCCAGCTCTAACCCAGCACAGGGTGGAGGCGGAGGTGCAGGTGATGAGGGTGTGGTGTGGGGGAGGAGTAACAGGTTTTTTCTTGGCGGTAACAGATGAAGAGAAGGAATAGAGGATAGGAGAAAAAAAAGAGGGAAAATGGTACCTATAACCTGACAAGGGGCAGAGAGTGAGAAAAAGAGAGAGAGCGAGAGAGTGACCCTTACCCCTTGCTGAAGTTCAAAATACATTTCACATTCAGCGGTTGAAAAAAACCCAACAACAACAGGCAGCTGCATGGCAGCAGAATGCTTGGAATAGTGGAGGAGAGTTCATTATGGAATGACATTGACTCTGGCTGATTTGCTGAGACGAATCAGATTGCAAAATGAGACATATGCGTTTTTTTCTTCTCTCAATTCCCATCTCCTAGTGTGCGATGAAATATTAAGTCTTCCTGTATGGCAGCGCCTTAAATTGCATGCACAGCTCACACAAAGGGCCCAGAAATGTGCCATTACCTAGCTTTAATCTGAACTATTTTCTCGGCTGCCTGCCTGCTCTCTCCTACCTAGAGGAAGGATTGTTGATCTGAAGGATCAAAATAGGGAACAGCGAGACAATTCCATTTAAGAGTCCCGAATTCCACTCTCGTCTCAATTTAAGGACATCCATACGCTGATGAAGCTCATGTCTTTTATCAAAAATGCAGCGAAATCTGGGACACGAGGTGCCACAAGCACACAGTGACAAGAGTGTTAATAACTAAGATATCAGTAACTGTTAATCATGTTGCCGCAATGACGCTGACATTTATTATTATTTTTTTGCTGAGACAGTTGTTTTTAAAATTACAAGCTCTTCAGGAGAACACTGTAAAATTGCATCATTTAGTATAGATAACAAAAACAGAATTTCTGTAATATTAATGCTCAGACACTGGAGAAAGAGCATGTATTCATAGAGATTTACTAAAGTGGTATCCTTAATATACTTTAAATGGAATAATTATATATTTTGCTTTTGCTTCAGAAGCTGTATATATATATATATATATGGCAAAAAATTAAGTTGCATTCATGCAGGAATTGTTTTGCAGTGATGTGCTGTATACAACGACAGTGACATTCTGCGACTTTGAGCCACGATTGGTGTCAGAACGTCTGGTGATGCAAAGTGGGCGTGACTTTTCTCAACTTCAGGGCAAGTGATTTAAGCAGCTACCAGTGAGAGTCCAGGATACTGGTGATTGACATTTGACAGTCTTATCTAGATGGTTAGAGGGTTATCTATTCAACTAGAGCCTGGAATGTGTGCAAGTAACCAAAGCTTCAAAGCGATGAGCAACCGGGGAATTGTTCCCTGTGTGGACATTGCTTTAGGCTTAGCTATATTTAAACTTTCCACTGTTTAATGATATAATCATGTATTCTCCTCAAGCTTTTTTCAAGTCCTATTTTTAAAGAGAACAGGCATTTTTAATTTAAAATGTCACGCTTTGTGTAAGTAGACAAGTGTGGGCCATTGAAATGTGTGAAATTTTTGTATTTTTTTGGCCTTATTAGAAAGATATAGCGAAGACTGACAAGAAGGCAGATGGAGAGAGGGGAAGACTTGTGGCAAAGGGCTGCAGGTCAGACTCGAACCCTGACCAGCCACTTTCAGCCTGCTCATCCCACTCAGCTAAACAGGCTCAGTAGGATGAGTGTGTTTAGCTCGCTGAAGAAGGTTTAGATTTGAATTAATGATCTTTCCTGATTAATGGAAGATGGATATAGCGCCACTGGTTTGTGGACTGGCCAAAATGTTGAACTTGAAGCCTCAAGTGCAACATATCAGGTTGGGCTACCTCATAATTTTGGATCCGGAGGGAGCCATGTTTGAACAAGAAGGTGGAGTAGAAAGTTATGCGCTAAGCCTTGTTAGATTGTTCAGCAAAGTGAATCCATGGACTATATGAATGCAAAGCACAGACACAGATAGTGTTATTATGTAAATATAGTGCTAGAATTTCAGTTCCTGGTAAAACTGGAGCTCAGATTCTTTGGTGCTTTGTTACTACAAATAACCGCAGCGAGCCACATTATCATCGAGAAGCATCTTTTTATTGACATTTTCACTTTAACTTAATTTCATCCCTGCAAGGTATCACTTATCATAACATGTGTTTAATATCTTAATCTTGATGATCAGTGTCAGAAAACAATATGCTTTTGTGTTGTCTTTGAAAATGTGGACAGTTAAATGTGTTGTTTTGTGATATAACTTGAAGGACTTGTTGCTTTTCTCATAAAATGAAACTTTCCTCACGAAATGCAGAGAGCGTTACTGTGAAATGCATGTGTGGCTATAGGTTGACAAAAACAGCGGTTAAAATAAAAAGTTCTCCCTATTGATACATCTTTTTTTGTGTGAAATTCAGTCCATCTCCACTGGCGAGCTTTCTCAAGTTGAATGCTGCTAACTTCAAAACGACTGCGGCGCTCTTTAAAGTTCCCCCAACCACTGAAATTTACATTATTTTAGCAGTTCTGTGGGATCAAGTGTTACCCATGCTATTTCATAACACATTTTAACAAACCAGATATTTTCACTGGATTCTTGATTACTACAGTGGTGCTATTACACACCCCTCTGCATCGTCTCATAATGCTTCTCTCAGGGATTTTACTGGGGCCTAATTAGCCATGTTGATGGATTGTATAGACCATGTGCTGTGCTCTTTACGCAGGGTGGTGGGCCGTGGGCTGTGAGAGTCTCTAGAGTGTATGTTAAGGCAGTACTTCCCTCTCTGAGAGTGCTAGCCATTAGCAAGCCTCTTACCCATCCAACACAGGGGATTATGGGAATAAACAAGTGATACTGCATGACCTTGGCCTCACACCACCACTCCAGCAACAGCACATCACGTTCTGTGGGTTTTGTGTGTGTGTATTACCATGGTTGTGTGTTTATGTTGGGAATGTATGCGCTGTTTCCTGAGATGTGAAGAAAAAAATAGAGAGAAAAGGATTCACCCATAAACACCTCATTCAAGGGCAACCTGTACAGTGCAGACCACCTATTCCCTCAGACCTATGTGCTCTCTTTGGAAACAAGTCAAACAAGAGAACAACTGAGATCTGAAAATTGTGTGAAATCTCACCTCAGTGCCTGCTGAGACACTGACATTCTCCTCGGGATGAGCTGAAATTTCAAGGGAAACAATAGGGGATGGGGGAATTACATCGCACTGTACTCAGCAAGAAGTTGAATTCTCGTTTTTAGTCTGTCTATATCAACCTATCAATTAACATCAAAACAATCCCATGGAACTTGACAGCCTTGCAGGGGCTTCATAGCAAGCTTTCAAAGCCTCACTGCAGTGTTACCTCGAGAAAACAAGCTGACAGTGGGTTGTGCGAAGGAAAAGAAGCAAGGAGACTGAAATGTACGCTTGGTTTTTTTTCTTTTCACGTACCTGCTGCTGGATAATGTGACCTAACAGCGGATGATTTCTGTCACAATTGATCCGTTGCGCTGAGCCTTTACGCTCCGCTGCTAACAACTCTATTTAAGGCGAGTGTCTACCATCCATCACCTGCAGAGATGAACTGCTAGATAGTACAACATTTACATTTATTTCTTTCCCTTTGACACTATCACTGTTTTATTCTTCATCTGTTGGAGCATTTCTTTACCTTTCTCTACAAATCCACACTTATCGAGGGTGCTAAATATACACGCGCACACAAATGCAAATATTTTATCCTGTTGTCTAATCCAGATGGTGGTTGCACCAATAACCAGTAGAGGGAAACAAAGCACTATCATTTTCCCAATGGCAGCTGCTGTTATGGTGGCCCTCATCTGCTGTTGTCATCAGTGCAACAGGCATATCATTCAAAGCCTCTCGTCATCCTCCACAGAGTGCTTTCATAACTCCAAGAAGCATTTGGAAAAAATATCAGCAGTGATAGAAAAAGATAATGCTCTACGTAAGGATAAAAATCTGCCGTTTTGGGTCTAAGTCACTGTAGGTGAATTATGCCGCTAAGCAGTTTTCAAAGCAGAGCCTGTGATGGGAGCGAGGCTCTGCAGCTTACACTCCTACCCACGGTATAGTGATCATTGTCCAGTTCAAGAGCTGATTCTGCGATGCATTTGAATCAGAGCAGAATGTGTGAGATGGATACCCATTATAGTTAACTGCACAATAATAGAAAGAAATAATTTTATTTCACCTTCATCATTTTGCTCTACAATTTCTTTCAGTTTTTTTTTTTTTTATTCACTGCTGAACATACTTTGCATGTTAATCCAAAGGGAACCACTGATGCTTAAGCATTTTGACCTATGACCTTGTGGTTCTGGCAGC
Organism: Tylochromis polylepis; assembly: GCA_015107715.1. NCBI lineage: Eukaryota > Metazoa > Chordata > Actinopteri > Cichliformes > Cichlidae > Tylochromis > Tylochromis polylepis. The sequence goes on along the minus strand of VVHJ01042439.1, from coordinate 29,880 downwards.
AACAGAAGATGAAAGAAGAAGAAGAAGCATAGTTAACTCTCCGCCATTACTGACTTCATTTAAATAGTGCACATCGTTGGAATAAATTATTCATACAATCAACTTGCTAATCATCTTTTATGGAACATCATCTAGGGAACGGCTATTTTTACTTTGCTCATTTTGACACGGTGTTTTCATTCACTTCCAGCTGAGCAGCTTGTGACAATATTAACAATTAGGTTGATGCACAGAAAGTAATAGGTGATCAGAATAATAGAGGGAAGGAGGAAGATAACGACAACACATTCTAATGAAGTCCAAAACGGAATAAGCAAACCCTCAAAAATATAGAATTTCTTCCACAGGTTAATTTTTTTCTGCGCAGCTTGTAAATAAAGTATGCAAAGTGCACATTTATTTGCTGATCACATATTTGGTGCAAGAAAATAATGAGCAAAATGTATAACACCACATATACCTGGTTTTATAGAAAGGCAGAGTACGTGCACCTAAAATACCAGAGAGACTAGTGAAAAGTTTTAAAAGGTGGACTAATATGTTGTGACAGGTGCCTATGTCCATCATATCACTGTGTTGATATGCATGCTGCTGTTTTGAGCCAACATGTCACACTCAGGCTTCCCACTACAGAGGACTAGTCATTCAGCAATGACAGTTTAAAACAGCTTTTTCAGCAAGCCACACAGGAATGGTTGGTTATAAATTTTTTTTTTAAAAAATGTGGAAAAGTCTTCTGATATTGGCAACATCAGAGTTATGTTCAGTGTCACAAGTTTCAAGACAGATTTCCTATGATCAAGGAACTATGTTCATAACAGAATCTACACATACCCGCACTATATAGTCTTGACAACCTGACAGGACATAGCTCTAGGAACCTGATGAAATCTTGCAGTGAAAATGCAAAGTACGAGAAGCCAAACACTCAGCATTACTGACACGCTCTCTTTTAGTCTTACTTGTCTTTTTTCAGTTATTTCTGAATTGTCATTTTTCATTCTATTTGTTTCTCTATGGTTGATGCCAGAAGGTGAAATACTCATTAAATCTCACTGATGGGGGGAAAATGTAAGGGTCATGCTATTTTGCATTTCATACTTGCTTGATGTTTTCATTTCTAGTTGCACAGTGTGTTTTTTCACTTTCTGATTTCCTTATTCCTTATATTTTTCAGCAGGCAGAAGATTCATATGAAGGCTTAAAACAGGCTCTGTGTGGGACAGATAGCAGAAGGAATTAACAGCCATTTCACGCTAGTACCTCGGTGGCCGAGCAGGGCACTGGGAGAGGGAAGCAGCTTGGGTGCAGCCGGGGTACTGACGACCCCCGAGACACTCTGTAATTGTACTGCTCTGAAGAGCAGGTAGGTGTGCAAATTACCAAATGTGCCGTGAAAGCCCATTTCAGCCAGCTCAATCACTGTTAAGCATTTCCGAGTTTTGAGCAATTTCGCTTTTGGTTCATTTCTGGAATCCCGATCTCATGAATGAGGCAAAATTTTCTTTCTGTTAAGACTCGAATACTACGGTGTCGATATACAAGATCTGCATTCTTTATTTTCAAAATACAAGTTACACCACAAAAAAATATGCTGAGTTTGTTCGGTGAAACACAAAATGTATTTACAACTTCTGCACTTATAGATATTACATTGATGTGGATGTACCGGAAAAAAGAGCAAATTTGGGTTTACCACATTAAGCTTTATACGCTATGATTTTACATCAGCACTATTCACTTAACAGCGCACACCGTCGTGTATTTCAGTTTCCACTCTTTCCAACTTTTCATTGGACGAAAACTCTCTTCCCCTTGATGTATTGCCTTTATATAAGAAAGTGTCAAAGCTGCAGGAATGTGAAGGATTGCGGGGCGACCTGGGAGCGCCTCGGGGTGGGCAAAAAATACCAGCTGATGTCACACTGGCTTCCGCTAACAGAGCTGCAGCCTCAGTAGGAGGCATGGGGTTGGGGACTAGAGCGAGAACAAAGGAAACACTGACCCCTGGGTGCGTGGTAATACGCTGGAACTACAAAACTGTGTAAACCATAGAGCAAGCAGGCCTGGCACCATACACTGTGATTTCTATCTGGCCTTTCCTTTTGCTGTCAACCACAAGGGCACTTGTGAGGCATGTGCCAGGACTTTCAGGGCACAGATCCTGCAAGCTGTCAGGTGTGGAGAGTAATGCTGACTGAGCGGAGGCTGGGTGTGAATAGTCCCCACCGCTGACCTGAAGTGGTGGAGCATTTCCATTTTCCTTACGCAAGATGGTAAGTTGGTAAGACGTAATTCTGATATTCCACACGCACAGAACAACCTAAAGCTTTTTAGAGTTAGCTTTCAACTTGAAAAGGTAATCAGTTATAGCTTCTATTTTAAGCCTCCCTCATTCTACCGAGTGGGGTCTATGCAGATCCCAGAGGCATGTTTTGGTGTCAAATTTTTTTTTTTTTAATCATTCCAGGTTTTTTGTGACTTTGTCAGTCATTTTGTTCCTAATGATGTCTTTCATTTTTCCGCATTGATTAGTGATTTTGAAAAGTACAAACATTTTGTGTCAAAAATGCCTAATTCCACCAATGCAGATTTAATAAATGGAACCATTTATTCAGTTGATGCTTCCCATAGGTCCTCAGTTAAAATATACACTTCAAGGGAGGTAGGGGAACTCTATGAGTTATTTTGAAGAAGACTGATAGAGTCTTCATTGCCTTCATCATCTGGGTGGAAACCTTCCAAGACTTGAAGGCATCAGAGCACTGGAGATGTTGCAGGATACACGTCAGACAGCTGGGACATCCCCTGGTCATACCACGCATGAAAATGGAGCGCTAATGCTGCTATGCTGTAAACCCCAATCTGAGCAGTGACATTCATGACATTCATGGGAGTGAGGAAAACGCCATCTGCTGATGTGACTTCCAATGCTTGGCTGTAAAAACTACTTGAAAAATGTTACCTTTGCTCGACAGCAAGGTAGCATTTGTTCGGTCCTCCTGTCACACGCCAGCATGTCCTGAGCCTAGCATGAGGTAAATTGTGTGCTATAACTGCCTGTAGTGTGTGTTTAGCTTTAGTTGTTTTAGTGAGAGCTTGGTTCACATTGCCAGTAATAAGTCACACTGGGCAGACAGGGCTGCCCTTTGTCATGGATCCTGTTCATAATATTTATAGACAGAATTCAAGGTGCAGCCAGTGGATAAGGGTGGACGGTGGAGGCTAGAGAGTTTGTTGTTCCCAGGATCTTGTCTCTGCTTTTCACTGATGACGTGATTCTGTTGGCTTCATTGAGTAATGATACCCAGCTTGCACCTCCAAGTCTGCGGCCATGGTTCTCAGTTGGAAAACAATGTTGTGCCCACTGTGGGAAGAGATCACGGGCTTCTTCTTCTTCTTTCTTCTTTGTCAACAGTAGAAATTCTTATACCTGCTATAGAGCCACAAGTGGGTTAAAGTTTATGCTGCTTATGAACACAACCATATGCCTGAACCTTCAAAAATTAGGTATAATTGAATTACCTTTAGCAAAGTACAGAGACTTAATTTCTCACATACTTTATTTTTCACTGGATGTTGTGAACGTATTTTAAATAAGAGCACATTTTTTGCTTTCACATTTTCACCAAAATAGGCACAGATAACATTCAGAAGTTTCACAAGAATATTTATATTGCTTTTTGATTTTCTGAAGCATGTCCATCAGTGCCAATAAAAATAGTGGTCAAAAAAGGCTAAAGAAAATTAGATTATATCTATATTTGATCCGTCAGTACTTGACACAGGGACCGCAGGCACTTTGTGAATATGCAAGGGAAAAAAAACATGGCAGCTGACCTCTGGGTATAATACACAAGATAAAACTGAGTTTTGTCATATTATTCATGGTACATTTCTCTTAAACCAACTAACAAACTGAAGGTTGTGACCACAATGTTGGATCCAGAGCTCAGTGTGGTTCATTTCATTTTTGTGACTCTTTCCTGGCGCTGATAGCAACAGGCACACAATTATTAGTACTGTAAATATATGGATTTACCAATGACTCAGTAGATACCCTCATTTGGTGATTGAATGTGACAAAAACCTATAAAAATCCTCAAGAATGCCACTTTAATTCAAGTCAACAAGAAAAAAATTTAATCTATTAATATGTGCAGATGTGTTCAAGAGTCCAATAATTTATGCATGTTTTGCAGACTTGAGCAAGAATCGCATTTGCAATTCTAAATAATATCCACATACTGAAAAAGGTGAGGTCTTACATTTTAACTAAAGAAATTCATTATGAATCAGCCGAATTCAATCCAAGAGTCATGCTAGCAACATGTTTTAATATTAGACAATAATTTCATTATAATAAGAGTGCAATTCAATTCCACTCAGGAAGCACCTTCTGAGTCCAGAATAATAATGTTAGGCATAATAATATTAGAAAGAAGGCTGAAGCCTTAATACTGATTCCTTGCTGTGTGAAATCAAAATTTTCATTAAAAAAATTATTCAGAAACTCTTTTTTTTTTTTGCACAAATTTCTACAGCTAAATTAGTGTCTGTCAGGTTCTTAGGCACGGAATAGTACACTCAAGTGTCTTTTAATACAGCTGGACTGACCAAGGTTTATCATAAAGGTATTTTTTAAGAACATTTAAAAAAAAAGACATTGTAAAATAACTTTGTAACTCTAGTATACACATTGCAGAAACATAAATGTTAGTGTATGTCTTTGTTTTCTTTTTCAGGTTCTGTCTGATGTCTTTCTAGGTTTTATACTTTTGGGGTTTGTAAAGTCACACTTTTCCCTATCCTTTTTTAAATCTATGAACCTGCCATTGTGAGACATTACAGTAGAATTCCTGCGTCAAGTCATGTTGCTTCGATGACTGAAAAAATGCCTTGTTGATAACAGAAAAAAAAAAAAAGGCTATGCGGGCCAGAAGAAAGCAGTATAAAAAAACACTCCATTGCCCACATTCCGCCACATTCTGTGGGTCTGAGTGCCACTCAAATGATGTCCTATTTGGGGCACTGCATTGGTCACCAGCATCTATGGCGGGGAACTTACCTCAACTGTAAAATTGGGTGGGCATGTTGACCTCAGAATTTCTACATTGGCCCTGGTTCCTCAGTATTCAGGCACTCAGCTAGATCAGAAGCAACACCGTCTCCTTCACTCATCTCACAGCAGAGAGCATCTATGGCCATTTCACTCAAGCGCTCATGGTCCACAGAGCAGTGATAAGACAACTTGTTGACGTGTGGCACCTAACTCTATGTGTCATGGTCTGGAGTGTTTTTCATTCTGTGCTTGTCACTGTAGTGGGTAGCCAGTTGCCACACTCGATTGGTCCTCTGACCAGACAAGATACTTTTGCACTTTTGTTGAAAGAAAATAGAAAGAGGAAAAAAATCATTGAGATTCAATCACAGCAATTTATGTAAGAAAGAGACTTCAGAAAACAGGTTGCTCTAGTTTTCTCTTGACTCATCATCTAAACAGTAATGTTAAATGGACTGGTAATTATATAGCACTTTTCTACTCTACCTGAGTACTCAAAGTGATTTACACAACTTGCCTCATTCACACATGCATTTTTTTTCTATGCTCTTTCAATCTAACCTTGCGATGGATGCATCGGAGAGCAACTTGGATTTAGTATCTGGCCCGATGATATTTAGCATGTAGACTGGAGCAGATGGGGATGGAACCATCAACCTTCCGATTAGCAGATGCCCTGCTCTACCACCCGAGTTACAGCCGCCTAGTGGTGGGGGGACTGTAGATGGTTTTTGGGTTTGGGTACCTGTACTAAAGATAAAGTCGTGCTCATGCTGGCCAATCTTTTTTTCTGGTATTGCAGTGCACTGGGAATACTTGAAAACCACCACTAATGAAAACACAGATTCACGACAATAGGCATTTAGGGCTTCATCCCTCATCCACAAGGGGCATCGAATCACTCAGGCGCTTATCTAAATGTTGACATTTGAACCTGAGAGTAATATCTAGAGGAATTATGGGTTTAAGCTTCCCTTAATGGTTGAGCCGATTGGATTGAAATCAGCAGTCATCCTGCAGCAGCAAACTTGCAGCCCCTAGAAACACAGAGGCGTGGAGGGGCTTGATTAATAATATATCCAAAAGGGTAGGTGGTATGACAGCAGGAAATTAAACACACTTATACTGGGAATGGAGGACAGGATGATCAGGACTTAATTAAAGACTTTGAGGGGTAGAGGGCATGATTTAAGGCCAGAGATATACTACTTTCTTGCCAACCTCAACAGTGAGCTAAGGATTATGGGGGGCACAGCAAATGGGTGTGTTTCCAGAGACCTTGTGCCCTCATATGACTCCTGTAATGAGTTGCTATTTCTGCTGTGGGGTGATTACCACCCGCCACATGTTAACATGATATAAGTGTCTGGAGAAGAGTCAGCTTTCTAATATTACACGTGTTGGCAATTATTTCACCTCACTCCCACCTCTGTTGGTAAAGAACAGGGGCGTTTAGGTTGTTGTTAAAGGCAATGGGTCTCATGTTTAATTATGTGCAAGTACCAGCATCTTTCTTAGTACAACATTCTTCTTATTGTACAGCAGCTATTTAATAGAGATGTGCTACACATGACAGATGCTTTGGTGAACCGGACACTTGCTCAGAGAATATACAGGTGCAATCTATTAAAAGAGAGGAATGAAGGTAAAGGGATAAAAAACACACACACTACTACTCTCCTTCAGTCTTTAGCAGCTGCATCATACATCTCTCTAGGGGGGCCCATGAAAAGGTGATTCGAGCTACAATTCATCTTTGATGGCATGCTCATTTTTATTTACACTTTCTGTCCCGCTATTCGACCATAATTTTATTTGCAACCACACATATTGTCAATTTGTGCTGCACCTGCATATTCACACGCGCATCATTGGAATTTTAAACATTTGATCTCACAATGGCATTGTTATTAGGATATATATTGTGTAAAATCCAGTATGAAAGCACTGAATTTGACGCTGATGGATTGATAATGAGTTTGTGAATACAGCATTTCATTTTCATCCATGCGTAAGGTTATACAATTTTAATTATGTGGTATTCCAGCAAGTGTAGCCGCAGTCTTTGAAAATAGTATTATTTGAGATATTTAGATATTAGATATTTGATAGAGAAGTTTGTTTCTTTTAAGTTAGACTCCCTCAGCGCAGAAAGAATATTTCAGGAGACTCAGATGTAAGTTTTAGGATCGTTTACTGTGTTTATCTGGTCCATGGGCAACCACATGTCTTTACCCTCCTAAGACCCAGCAATTCATTTTTTTCCCTCTGTGGTAGGACTGTACATCAAACACCCCTTATGAAATTTATCCGATTCCTTCTGTACTGTCAAGAGGATGTCCTGGGCTTTCCGGCGATGCCACGTTTGTGGGGGTGTGGTTAACAGGACACATTAAGTTTCATTTCAACAGGCAAGCATTGCAGCTTCAACATTTCATAGGTACACAGGAGGGTAAGTGATACATTTTTTACAGATGCTATTTTTCCTTTGCTAAAAATCAGACAGTTTCTTCAGTGTGAGTCTTAAATGTGGTTTAGTAAGAATTCACAAATGTACAATGATTTTAACCCTTTCAAAATAAAAATTTTATTTAGTGTCCTTCCTATTCGTAGTGACAACAGGACTTACTACCTCCCATTTTGAACCTATGACCATACTTCAGGAAACAGAGGGCTGAAGGAGGCGGAACGAATTATATTCAGAGCTGTGGAGGAGGAGTCAGCTTTCAGGGGATGAGGTGGAGGAAAAGGTTCAAACATTAGAGCAGGAAGGTGACATCTTGGAGGGTAGATACCAGCTTTCGAGGAGGCCGGGTAGGAACAAAGTGATGGCGTCCACCCTCCATTATGAATGACAAATATTGTTTAAGCTCTGAAGGTGTGGGATTTGGTTTCCCTGGCATTGCCTGGAGGGACACCACCCTGTGAAGCGAATCATCTGTTCACCTACACAGGTTTTCTGAGATCTCAACAGATTGAAACAGTCTTGTTGCACTCACTTTAAGAGAGGTCTGATTAATAATATATTTACTAAAAGTACAGTTGCTCTGATTACATCAAACTGTAAACAGGCAACCAGCTTTTGAAGAAATTGTCAGAGAACACAAATCAAAGGGAGAGAGGCTACCTTCAGAGGTGAAGGTAGCCTGAAAACTCAAAACATTCTGGAGCGCGAAAGCTTATCTATATTCATTGTGAATCGATCGCCGTTGGATTAAAATATACTGGAAACTTAGATCCAGTGGAATAAATCAAGACAAAATCTTCAAGATTAGGCAGTCCATCAAATTAACAAATACCTTGATGTCTTTCACCGGAAGGTGAGACCTCTCTTAAGTAGAGTGGAACAAAGCTGCCTTATTCTGCTGAGACCATGAAAGACCTGGGTAGATGACCAGATGATTTGTTTCACAGGCCAGTGTCTTGCATGGCTGTTTGTGCCAGGAAAACCAAATCCTATAACATCCAAGCCCTAGCTTACACATTACTACTTATCCATAATGGAGTTGGGATATCGCCTCCATCTAGGCTCCCCGAAAGCTCGTACGTCCTACTCTGAGCTTTGACCTTCCTGATCTACTGTCTGGCCCTCCTCCAACTCATCTCCTGACAGCGCTAAGTATAACGCCCCTGCCACAACTCTAAGTAATAATGTTTCTGCCTCTTTCAGTCCTCTGCCTATGCACGATCACTGTTAGTGTTAACAGTGATCACGCGTGGTATGTTAACACTGTTAGTTGATGCGTTACACTAACAATCCGCCTTAGGTGACTATTAGGTGTGCAGAATGCAGTTAAACCAAAAAGCTCAACTGTTATTTGTTAAAACAGTGTTTTAGTGTTCAGATGTATTTTAACTGTTTTAATATTAATGTAATAAATTTTATGATAATGAAAATCAAAACAATAGTGTTATCGTGTTATTTCATTCAGTGATCAAGCGAGACCAAGTCTACTACAAGGAGCAGAAGATAAAAAAATAAATAAATAAATGAATAAAAAAAAAATCAGTTGCCACAACATGTTTCTTTCAACCACAATACTTAAATTAACCTAAAAAAAGGTCAAAATCTGAAAGCCTTTTCTCCTCTGGGTCTCAGAAGGTCTTTCCATTAATCCAATTCTGAGACTGTCCTCTCCTACTGATAGCTTTTTATACTCCAGCCAATCTTCTGCTCATCCTTCATTTAGATTAAAGCATGTTGGAAGATTTTGGCTATACAAATAAAAATAACATAACGCAGACAGATACCAAAGACACACAAGAGATTTTATCTAAACATCTTTATCATTTAGTGAAGATTTGTTTTTGTTTTGGGTTTGTTCTTTTTGTTGTTCGTAGGTGAAGCCATGTTGCCATGTTAATGCGACGCTCATTTAGCGCGATTTAATTAGCTGTCAAAAACATTTGAAGATTTTCTTATCAAAGCAGACACGGTGTCACTTTGAAGCAGAATTATTAAGCAGCTAAAACATGAAACAAACAAAATGAGAACTGATATTTGTCTTCTTCATTAAACTCTGCGCCAGTTTGAAATATCTTCCATCTAAGTAGTCTCCTCTCTCCCTTTACCTTTCCATCCCACCTTCACTTTCCCCTTCCATAGATGGTGGATATAAGGTTGATAAATGGAGCTAATTGTTTTATGGCATGGCTGGCCTGATGCTGGCAGTGCAATCAGGCTGAATGAGGAGGCCTTGGGGAGGCCATTACCCTTCCCATTGTTATAAAGGACAGGAGGACAAGGCTAGGCCGGTGCACTCTGGAGGGACCGGGTCACTGAGACACCCTCTGGCACTGTGCACTGTGGTAGCCTCTGAAACAGACTTATACATATAGTAGGCGTATGCCAACCTCTAGAATTAAATAAAGTTTGTACGGTTTAAAATGTCTTGCAATGACCTTTAACAGCATGATTTTACAACAGAATGATTTAACCAACTTTACTTTCACACACTAAGAAGTAGAATTTATGTTTGGCGTAAATTAAAAAAAAAAAAAGTGGAATTCAGTGTTATTATATTGACCATGGATCAAGCAACTATGTAAAATGTGAAAGGGGTTGCTTGTAGCAGTGTACCCACTTATAATTACCACCTGTTGTGGTCCCCTCTCATCACCCTCATCAATCTTGTTTCCACCCACAGCAGACAGCTGTTTTCAGCAAAAATAGCTCACACCCCCATTATTCAGCCTCAGTGTGAGTAGCTGGTGAACACAGACCTACAAGGGCCAAAAGCAGAGTAGTTAATGAATATGGACAAGACAAGATCCAAAAGAAGACTGAATATTTGACTTATATTTATCAAGTAGCCACAAACGCAACCACAAATCTGTGTTAATGACACCAAATCTAATGAATGTGTAAATAAGCAGCTCTCTTTTTATTTTCTTACCAGTATTGGTTTAATATTTATACAGTAATACCTGTATCCCACCTGCATTACACATCGTGATTTATACCGACTGGCTACTTTATCAGGCAAACCCCGTCAACTGCTTGTTAGTGCAAATCTGATCAGCCAGTCACCTGCAACTCAGTGCATTTAGACATGCAGACTTGGTCAAGACAGCTGGCTAAAGTCCAAACATCAGAATGGGGAAGAAAAGTGATTTAAGTGAATTTGAATGTGGCATGGTTATTGGAGCCAGATGGGGCTGGTGATTTATTGGGATTTTCCTGCACAGCCATCTCTAGGGTTTACAGAGAATGGCAAGAAACCGATAAAATATCCAGTGAGCAGCAGCTGTCTGAGTGAAAATGCCTGGTTGATGTTGGTAATCAGAGTAGAAGGACTACAGGCTGATAGGAAAGCAAGGAAAACGCAGATAATCACTTGTTAAAAACAAGATATGCAGAAGGGCAGAAGGGCAGAAGGGCTACGGCAGCAGAAAATCACACCAAGTACCACTCCTGTCATCTGAGAACAGGAAACTGAGGCTAGAATTTGCACAAGCTCACCAAAATTGGTTAATAAAAGATTTGAAAAGTTGCCTGGAAGAATGTTTCCAGCACCTTGCTGAATCTACGCCATGAAGAATTAAGACAGGTGTAAAACCAAAAGGTGGTCCAACCTGGTAACAGCAAGACGTAGGTAATAAAGTGCCTGGTGAGTGTGTGTAATGCATCTGGAAAATTCACAGTGCCTCACATCAAATGCCTTATTCCAAAATGGCTTAATTTCATTTTCACCTCAAAACTCCACAGGCAATATCCCATAATGACAAAGTGAAAAAAAAAGTTTGCGTGAAATTCATATATTAAAAATACACCAGTGATAACAGGTTAATCAGGTTAACTCCAATCAAGCTGTGGAAACGTCTGAGAGATTCAAAGTGGAAACAGGATGCACCTGAGCTCAATTTTGAGCATCGCGGCAAAGGCTTGGAATACCTACATACACGTTACATTCTTGCTTTTTTAAAATTTTTAATAAATTTGGCAAGAATTTCAAGTCTTTTTTTTTTTTACTTAGTCATTATGAGATACTGTGTGTAGAATTCTGAGGTGAACAGTAAATTTCACCATTTTGGAAAAAGGCTGTAACGTGACAAAATGTGGAAACACTGTGAATACTTTCCTGACGCACTGTATCTAATGTTAACACTTAGTGTCAGTGCAGGATTAGAATGCCGTGTACATTATGAAGTGAACTAGAAAGTAAGGGTGTGGTTGACACATGATTGCATTTCATCGCTTTGAATCCATTTGTCATCTGGAGATTCTGGAGACTGCAGCAGTTTAAGGTGGATATAGTTTGTTAAAGTAACATCTACATGAATGTCAGGTTTTCCTAGAAGAGCATTGCTTCAGTGGTTCTAATACAGTGATTTATCACTGTTTGTATGTATACATTAATTAAATTTGCAGTGGTTCCACTTTGAATTATGAGTGTAATGATTACAGCGCTTATCTATTTTCTTTTAAACAAAGTCTTTAAGAAAGTCAAAATGACTAATATCTCCTACTATTTTAATAATATGAGCAAGGGCAAATAAATATGCCGTCAAAAACATTATACTCCGAATGTGAGGAGGGCTCTTTGGAAATACTTTTTAAGCACATTTCTTAAAAAGGGCAAAAGTCAGCAGAGCAAAAGTTGCTAAGACCGCATGCGTCTGTAGTAACAGGAGGTGGATCACATTAAGAAACGCCCGAGTTCCCATTTATCATTTTTAAGCACATCTTGAATCGGAGCCAAAGAAATTCTGAAGGTAAACATCAGGTTTATGAAAAGTTTATGCGGAGACAGACAAGTTGGCGCACTGATAAAGAGAAGATGTGCGAAAGTAAGAATGAAATAGTTCTTTGAATAAATGAGGCCACGGTGAGATTTCTGGCAGTGTAGAATGCACAGAGCAGCATTCACCAGTTACACACCTCCTCATCACAGTCACCCCCTTCGCACTGACTCATATATCATTCATGTGATATTTGATGGAACACGTCAAGCGATGTGGTGTACAAAGATGGGTTTCTTGTGCTTATTTGATTACGTGACCTGAAATATTCTTGTTGGGGCCAACATCTGCAAACTCTATTATCTATGTAAAGTAAACAAACTATCTTAAATCATGGCAGTTTAAGCTTTTTTTTGGGGGGGGGGGCAGATTACACCCATTGCACCGATATTGCAAGCTTTGTGTGATTATAAACAAAAGCAGAAATCCACTGGCGATAATATCTTCATGATGTATGTAATACTTTTGTTTTTCTAATAGACCCTGAAGCAAATCTTGTTTCTAGCTGTGGCACAAGTGTACGCATATTTGTCAGGATCACCTATCTTAAAAGCAATATTATAGGCTCTCAAGTGTGTGTGTGTGTGTGTGTGCGTGTGTGTGTGTGTGTGAGGGAAGCTAAAGGTTATGAACATCAGTTAAAATGTTATGCTTGTTTAGTCTGAGTTATTCTGTGTTCCTTCTGTTGTGTTTACATTTCCATTTCTGATGTCATGCTTTATTTACTTTCACGATAGCTTAGTGGAGCTGACGTTGAGTGCTGTGTCTTACAGGGTTGAGGATGATCCTCGTGTCGGCACTGATAGCAGAGGGCTAAGTGCTAACTGTACAAATTAAGTTGAGAAGATGTCTTATTGGTGTCTGTCACCACTTTGCTACTTCAATGCTCAACGTGATTATGATAGTGCTGAAAAACAAAATGCAACGACGTTTTACTCCAAGCTGTGAAAACAGCTTTTAAAAAGATCTCTGGCTTCCTTGACACGAGATTTTTTTTCTTGCTTTAAGAAAGCTAGTAAGTGAAAATTTCCTGCTCAAGTCATTTTACTTGCAAAAGATATTTTTATAGGAGTTGCATATTGATCCCCCCCCACCCAGTGTCATTTTGGAAATGCTAAAAAACAGTTGTGCAACAGAAATATCTTTGCTCTGCTCCTGTCAGTAGACTTCAAAACAACTGTGTGAGATCCAACAGCTCAGTCTGAATGGTAGTTCCACTGCCAAAATACAGCATCTGTTGGCAGCAAGCGAAAATGCTTCTCTCTCAGTTTATAGCCAGTCTGATCTGAGGTCAGGTGTTGCATCACCTAGACTGTAAAGAACATGACCCAGACTGTAGAAAAGACCAGGAACAATGAGGTTTTCGGAGTGATTTAACACTTGTCCCTAACCCAAACACAATCATACTCCCCACTTTATAGTGGAGCTTCAGTCTGAAGGAGTAAAAGTGGTGGCCCTGGAATTTAATTTAAATGTCTGCTGAAACTAGTGTCTGCTCAAGTGGAAGAGCCGGTCGTTCAGATGAAGCGCATAGTGTGAAAATGATATTCAAAGGAATGCGAATTAGAGAAATGAACTACTTTAACCTATTATCAGTACCCAAGTCTGTGTCAGTGCATCAGCAGAATCTGAGCCAAGGTGCCGACACTGACACGCGTTCGCTCAGGGCCTGTATTGGAACATTTTTCACCTGCCGGTTAAGAATCACAGGAGGAGTGTTATTAGTAACTTGTTTTGCTGTTTCCTGTTATTTATTTTGCATCTTAGGGTTTCTACTGACATTTGCATCACTGATCACTGTAGTCAGTCGGAAACATTCAATCCTTAGAACACAACTTTATAGTTCCATAATGCTATCAGAATCTCTTTGGGAACCTGAAAAAATGATGGGTAATGTTTAACATCTATAAGTGAATCACCAGCACGCTGCACTTCATCACACAATGTTTTGGTCCCATGGTTACAAGAATACAAATCAGCTTGGCTGTTCTTGGCATTTAACAGCGAATCTACGCTGTTTCTGACATGCCTGTTCCTTTTAAAGCCTGTCAGAGAGAAAACAATTTTCTCCTTTCCAGTTTTGTTCACATCCTCATGGACACAGAGCTGCTCCACATCGTGTCTGAATTGAACAGTGGTAATCATTTCCCTAATGGGAGCGTTGGGGATAAAGCATTACAATGTAAGACATTAATATAATCACTTTATGTATGTCTGTAAAACATTAATGCAACATAATACCGTTCCTAAAATCATTAATCACAAACTCTTCAATTATCTTCATAATACGAGGACAGAAAAATAAATAATCCAAGCTTGCCTCTTTATGTGGACTTACGCAGCGTGTCTTTGTGACGTGAGTTTGCGTGAGACATGTGACAAAAGAATTGAAGAACAACTTTTAAGGAGGCGGAGTACATCTCATGACTTTGAATTTTTTATTTTTATGAGAAAACAAGAATGTAACAATACATTGATAAGCTCCTGTCCATGTCCTCTTTATAAGGAGCAATTTCTGCTCATATAAGTCATTTACTTAATCGGCACATATTTGAAATGAATGATTTTCTAACTTTTATTCTTTTATACATCAGACTCCATCCACTCATCCGTCCAACCAATGTAAGATTGCAGGGAGTGGATCCCATTCTGTCACAATCCTTCGAGCTATGGTCGTTGTTATTATTGCTTATGGTGACCCCAGTTCTACTCCAGTAGACGCAACACACAAAGTGATGCTGATGCCAAGACAATGGAGACCGCTTTTCCTCACTCAAACAGTGAAGGAGCTGAGTTCCTTCCAGCTGATGCTACATCTTCAAATCAAGGCCCCGGTTTCTCTCACTGCCCTTTTGTCCAATCACTGGTGCTGACTGCAACCATAGTTCATCAGTTTCACAATGGCCATAGATATAAAGGTTTTTTTGGAGGTTAACCAGTGCCAAATGGAGCTCCTCCACGCTTTGGTTCACCCTCGTCTATTAGTTAACCATAATTGTCCCGTACTTCTCGTAACTTCCCATCGCCATTTGGCTTTGGAAATTCCCAGTGAAAAAATAAACAAACAAACAAATAACTCCCTTAACAGACTTCCCAAACATGTTAAATTGCAGCGTGTACACTCTAAAGAATAATGACGACTGCTCAGGAGTTTTGTTCATGTAGCAGAGTGAGATGACAGACTCTGCGATTAGCCTCTACACTGTGGCTATTACTCACTGAAGAGATGTGATACTCCTTGTTAGACCTTTGGGGTTTTTGTTTAAAGAATGAACTGGAATTTTTCTCCACACGCTCTGTTGTACTGTGTTTGCGGTTGAGGAGTTACACCGACAAGAGAACCTCACAGGATGCAGTCAAGCAATATTGACTCATTACACTTTATGTTTCAGCATTTCCTGTGCACTTGGTTGTGTTTTCAGTGTAAAAAGCAACACCAAGCCTTCATTATTTGAAAAGCGACTACTTTAAGAAGTGATACTTCACACTTATACAGAAACAACTTGTCATTTAAAAAAGAAAAAGACACATCATACTCAATTTGCCTTTTTCAACTAAACGAGACCACAGTTCGCAAACATTATACTGCATTTGAGAGAGCCAAAAAACTTAGAAAAGTATTTGCTGACATATTAAAATGATAATGCAAATAGGGTCACTCAGTAGAATTTCTCATAGGAGCTCTGGCTGGCCTTCAGAAAGAATACATCTCTTATAGTCTGTGGTAACACCCAACACTCAGAGTTATTCAGAGGTTCTGACCTGATACGCTAAGGATAACAAAACACTTGGACATCCAAGTACCGCTAAAAGCAGCACAGTCAGAATCGGGAGAAGAGTAATAACATGATCCGTTTATGTTTAACATAAAGGAATTCATTACAACAGCGTTTTCTTTGTCAGCCAAGTTACCAGCAGCTGTCAAGCAACAGGCACAGCAACAATGAATTTCTCCAGAAAATATCTGTATTATGTTAGTGGGTAGAGGTAATTATCAACGGTTCCTCTCCCCATAGAGTTACAAGGTGGCTGATCTGACAGATGGATTGCTGTGCTCTGCATATCTGCGTTGAAAGCATTGATCTCAGGAATTAATGCTGGCCCCAGGGGAGTTAGTGGCAGTCAAGTAGTGTTTCTTTAATTATATATTTACATCAGGCGACAATCGCAAAAGGTGCTGACACATTTACTCTGTTTCACCGGTTACTCAGAGGGGAAAAGAATATCTTTTTAATAAATTAATTTGCAAAAAGAAAAATGACTGTTGTGGCTTTCTCAAATGATTGCATTTCATTAATTCATTTTAAAAATATTTATGGAGTCTTATTGTACCAGACCACACAGAATTTATGGTGCCAGGTGAAAACACCAATGAGGCAATGTCAACTTACTATTCTACTCTATTCTTATAATCAGAAAGGATCTGGTACTCTTTCGCATCTCACACTAGCATGATTGAATGGCACTAATAACATACAACAACAAATAGCTACAAAACAGCCCAGTCCAACTTGGGCTGTAACAAAAGAATGAGCTCTGAATCAGGTCTCAGAAATAGTTTTGTTCCATCGTGATCATTGATCTGTGCTTTGAGAACCTTGTTTTGCTCTCTGGGGTAAACTTGGCATGCTGGTTTTCCATGGTGCATCACCGTGAGGTACATGTGAAGGATTAAAGATTCATGAAGTACTTCTAAACAAATGTGGAGTCAGTATTGTCTTTGTTTGTTTTTTACTCACGCCCACAAAGTTTGTAACTCCGTCAGAATGAAGTTGTTTCACAGGACTTCAAATGGCTAAGGACCTCCTAAGGGTGGTGAAGAAACACAAGATGTCCAGAACTTCTATGACCTCTATGTGGACTTTAACACTATCACACCCTACATCTTACTATGGGTGCTATGTTTCTTGTGCCACGTGCAACAACATTACAAGGTTCTTTTCTTCTACAGGAAGCTCTGAGAAGACTGTGTCTATCAATGAAAGGGTCCCAGTTTGATACAGGCCAACTCTTCAGTATATGCCTCTTCTTGCACAATTTTAATTATGATGTGCTCTGAAAGAAGCCATTTAGATGTTCATGCTTTATAAGACAGGTGCCAACTCTCACAATCCATGGGCTCTCTTATCTGAATGTGTGCAAAAGCTGTGCACAATATGATAAAGATAAGAAAGGATGCATCTCAAAGCTGACCAGAAAGAGAACTTGGAGAACCCAAGCAGTTTGAGAGAAGCATGATTTAGGGCTGGATCTTGGCAACTATGTTTCAAAAGAGTCAGATTCTAAAGATTCTCAGGCGGGCTGATTCAGGAAAGAAGGCTGATGGAACACGTCTTCAGTGAGGAGGATGCAGTGGGGCCTTTGTAATTGTAATAGACCATTTATAACAAGATCATGTCGCGCTGGAAAGCTGACAAAATCTGTCATGTATGGATAGGCAGAATGACTGGGCCACTCTGCATTCCCGCATGGCAGAAAGCGAAGACCTTCCAAATTATTGTTGGTCCTGTGAGGTGGTGGATGTGCAATGAAGCTGCATGAAGGCATTAGAAGCGCTTCATAATAATTCTCTTTGATTCCTCAATACTGGTGCTCTGTCTTTTGAGCTGATGAGTAATTCAGATCTGTTATGAAAAATGGGCTGCGCCTTTTTCGTTTACTCACAGGATACTGGCGAGAGCCATGGATATCAATATTAGCAGCATTCGGGGGGGTATCTCACTGGATTGAAACACGGTGTGTGCACTGTAATAAACAAAGGTAGCTCAAAAGGTGATTTCTGTATTTCATCTTAGAATAAGTCTTCCTGTTGGGCTATTTGTATGTTTTCACATATTTTAGCCTATCTCTCGGCAGAGTTGAGTAATATCGAAATGAGATTAAATTTACAGTTGTGTTTTCCTTCAGTAGTACCAACCACAGCTTCTAAAGCCTCTGCCTTTGTAGTTTCTTTTTATGGACAGCATCTCCACAGAAGTTTCTAGCTAATGGTAAGCATGCGTTTGGCACTTTGGCATTAGCCCTGGCTTTTGCAGCTGCAGCACTTAAAGTCAATCCACTTGAACACATGGATGACATGGAAGCATAGGACCTTGTCTTCAGTGAAGATAATTTTGACTCCATGACGCAGGCAAGTGTTATATAAGCTAATGAACTGTAGTGTAGATACTTACGTGTGGTGACAGTTGGCCTAGTGACATGCATTACTTTGTTTCCAAATTGACATCTTTTCACTGCACTGTCTTTCCCTCAAGAGGAATTGACAGCAAGGTTCAACATCTTTCTGGCCAGTAAGACACTGGAATAATTACTTTATGTCCACAAGTTTAATAATGTGGAAAGTGTGAAACTGAATTAAAAATAACACAATTACAAGTGTAAAGAATAATCTCTAAATGACATTTCCTTTGTAATCTGTAGCCACAGCATTGGATAATCCAAATCGATATCATTTAGCACAGTTGCAAGAGTAAGCATAGTTGGACGCTAAACATGCGGCTTCAGCTTGCTAAAGTTACAAATCAACTACTGGAGATGCTAAAGGTATAGCTGTAACAACTCACTTTGAAAGTCCCCAGAGTAATTCCTCATTTAGCCTGACCTACTGGAACTTATCATAAATTTGTCATACTCATCATCAGTTTTCGGCAAGAGCCTGAAGGATTTAAGGCATCTTGCTCATTGGAAAGCATTTCAAAGATACGTGTCATGTTAAGCAAATATTAAAATGCTGGACTTGTCCAGAGCAAATGTAAAGATCGACCCAGAAAAGTTTGTAATCAGTAAAGAGCAGGGGTAACTGTGGCTACAGAGCCTTACATGGGCGACTGGGAGCGCTGTCGATGTAAAATCTCGTCTGAGTGACTTGCTGGTTCTTGCTGTAAAAATATTGAAAAAAATCCCCGAAGTTATCACAACTTACAATTACTCTTAACATATTTTCCCACTTGGAAATCCAAAATTGAATTTCCGAAAATGAAATATTCCATAACAAATTTCTTCTGGTCTTTAACATATATGATAGTCCAATGAGCGTTTTTGTGCGGTTTGAAAGCAAGTGATATGTGGCACAAGTTTTACCTGTTGAATAATTGATAATAGTGTTTGCTTCTATTAATTGGCAGAAGGGAAGGTAATACTGATTCCCGTGAAAGACAATGATCAGTGGCCCTCTCAGTAATTACTATTGACACTGCCTTAACGGAAATCCATGAAAGAGTTCCTATGGGGTATTGGTCTCCTCTCTTAACACTTCTACAACAGTAGGAAAAAAAGAGATAATACCAGTTCAAACAAGAGTCATTTTTAAGAAATTTATTGAAAATATGTCATTATACTTTAACCTAATCGAATCTAACCTAAGTTTCAGTGGAAATTAGTTCTAAAACTTCCAGTGCAAGTCCGCAAAGCTCAGATATAAAAAATTAAATTATGCACAGTTGTGTATATGTGAGCATAAATGTCAGCTTTACAAGTGGCAAATATAATCTATGCTCAGCACCTGCCATGTTTAAGCGAACAGATATAGGTAAGTTGGAAATAGCAAGGTATATTCTAAATGATAGTGCTACTCCTACTACTACAAATAATATCTAAAAGGCATTCTGCTGTGTTTCTCTTTATATTTTGATTGCTTAAAAATCCTGGCTTCTGTTCTAGGACGTGTTACCACATGACGTATAAATGTCTAGATAGTGAGCAATCTTTTCTCTGCTTTTTTCTCAAAGCAGCGGATCATTTGCTCAGTTCACCTGTCTTCCCCAAACATCTTGATTATCTTATTTGATGAAGATACTCCTATTTCACCTCCCTCACCACTACTATTATAGATGGTGTGGCATAATCAACCTGATAGCAGCTTACAACACGGGAAAAACAGGTGGACTGGAGTTGCTGCTTACTTCCAGCTAAAACACTTTATATTGAAAGTGATTCTGGGAAAGGTGAACCAACTCGGAATATTGACAGAGACATTTGCATAGATGATTAAAAGGTAAGGTAAGGAAGGGACAGTAACACTATAGCGCTCGATGTGTATTGTATGGTTTGGAGATAGATACAAACCTCTGGTGGACGCTTAACATTGACAAAGGGTAATGGGTTATCACAGACGGCTGACAATAACAACAAGTGGCAAGATTAATAGGTCAAACTTCAGAAGGTAGGAAACTGTCTCCATAAAGGCTGCTTAATTAGCTTGTATTATCATCAGCATATGTAGATCTGGATAAATAGCAAGAGTTTAACAACACGTGTTCTTTACCAAAGATTAGAAAAATGAAGACCGGATTAATTCCTTATCAGCTTATGTGTGTTATACTCACTTGTATGGAGTCCATCTGGAGTGTTTGGTCATTATGTTGTTAAATTTCTGCTTAGATGAGCAGAGCATTCTCTCAGCTGGGCTTTAGGTAAGCTACACAGCCCACCAAATGATGGAAAACTAGGAGCCAGTGAAGTGAAGTGACTCATATCACATTCAGCTGAAGGGCCCTTTCCTGTCAAGCTTGATTTACCATCATCTGTCATCCTGTGGAAATAGGTAATGCTACTTATACTACCAAATATGCATGTATCAGAGCAGGTGACAGAACATGATTATCAAGGCTTGCTATGAGACATCACAGTAGCATGTGCTTGCCCTAAACTATTGCTCATATCAGACGCAGTATGACTGGATTGGGCAGCTGGGCAGGCATTTTAGGCAGATGTTATTGACAACTGAGTGAGCTGAGCTAAAGTGATATTGTTCCAGCATTTTTCTTGATTGTGTTTTGTTTATGTTTGCCTTTGGACCTACACCATTAACTCATTGTCCCTGTTATTATCTGCAATAACACTACCTTGTGTGAGGCATATGCTTCCATCAAACTCTCATTAACCTTGTGTCTGTGTATGTCCTGCGTGGTGAGATTACTCACTGAGATTCCCCTCACAACGGAGTGGTCATTTACAGCTCGATGATGATTAACAGTCCAAACAAGCAGTTGCCCTACAGGCTCTGCTCAGGCAACTGCAGACATGCAACATGATCCTCAGGTGGTGGAGAAAACAAAACAATATTTCTACATTTAGGTGATCAAAGTGGAAAGACGGCATTAACTTGAACTTACCAAGTATGTAAAAAACAAACCTAGAGGACGTGAAGAAGAAGAAAAGAATCAACTTTTTAGAAATAGCCACATTTCCCTGAGAAGACTGACACAGCTCCTGCGTCTTAAAGACTGAAATAAATGGCTTGTTTCATTTACTATAACCAAAGTTTGCCGTCAGCACCTCCTAACCAATAATTAACCAGCATTTTTGCAATTTTGCACAATATCCCTATAACCCATAATATAGGCTTATTAAAAAAATCTTTTGCACAGCTTCATACATATTGAATAAATGAATAAGTTTAATGGCTTTAACTGTTATAACTCCCAAACAAGTAGGCACAGAAAACTGTTTCAAAGACAACAGAAAGCTAACTTTAAAAATGTGATTTAAATAAAAAAGGTGCAGTCAACTCACTATGCAAGCTATGTACAGTTCCTGAAATTATTCATGAGCTGGTGTCTCTTCTAAGGTTTAGACCAAGTTATGTCAGGGAATGTCATCTCTGATATCATGTTGATGAAAGCCTGCTCTTTTTAATCTACTATATGTGCCTACAAATTATGAAGTAGGAAAAAAAACCCACTTTTATTATAGTCTAGTCGTGCCTTTCAGTAAGGGACATGAAGGGATTTTGAAGTCAGGCAAGAGGATGAATATGAAAATCAGGTGTGTGGTCCAGGTGCTGAGCATAGATGATACTGTACTTGTGTGGCCACTTGTGTTGCATTTTCAGTGTGCTTTGGCCCATGGCACCCTCACACAACTGGAACTTTTGGCAATGTCAGTGGCAATTTTATTTATATAGCACATTTCATTATACATAAACTCAGTGTGCTTAACGCAGAAGATTAAAGACACAAAACCTCTGTAGGTTTACAATGCCTTAAGGCAGCGAAAACAGCAAAACAAAACTTAAAAGAAATACACAGTGTACACAGTGAGTGTAGGCCTGTGTTTTGAGCCTGATTTTGAAACCTGGCATGGATGTAATTGATCTCACGTCAGCAGGACCACAGTAACTGAAAGGACCGTCAGTATACATGGATCTAATTGTAGGAACATTTAAAAGATCTGCACCTTGTGATCTAAGCGGTCTGACTGGGTTGTAAACAGTCTCATTCAGTACTCCCCATACGTGTAAGGACTCTGTCTGCTGCTTTTTGAATGTGTCCTACTGATGATTTGGAGAATCCTGCAAATAGAGTGTTATAATAATCTAACCTGGTTGATATGAAAGCCTGAAGTAATTTTTCAGAGTCAATTTGAGATAAGAATTTTCTGACTTTTTTTTTTTTAAGCGATAGAAAGCAGTTCTGGTGACCTTATTGATGGGATTATCAAATATTATGTCATAATTTAATCTCATATAATTTTATATATGAGATTAAATATTTCTAATCTCATAAAAGGTTTTGAGACATTCAGGAATTACTGACATCAGTTCAGCTCTTTAGTTTGTGATGAGAGCGTGGATCATCTGAGGAAAACGATAGGTATGTGTGTATCATCTGCATAAGAACAGTAGGATATACTGTGATTCTTTATTACAGTATCATGCAGGAGTATGTAAAGGTTTAAGGTTAAAGAGGTTTGATCATTTACTCTGAATTTTATCCCTCAGACACCTCTCCATGATCTATGGTGTAGTCTTACCCCAGGAGATGAATTCATGGCATGCCAGTGAATATTTTCAAAGGAATGAAAAATGACCACGTGCCTGGTCTTGCTCCTCTCCCGATACACTGCCTTCAAGCTTAGAAACTGTGGACTGCTTGGTCATAGCTGGAGACCCAGCTTTCAAATTTGTAATGATCTTTCACATGAAATTTGGGTTCATTTAAAAGAGAAGTTTTCCGCTCTGTCTAAATCGGTGCTGGGGGAAACAGAATAGGGGAAGATCTTTAATAGCAGCTGCACTGGAAGCTACGTAGAAAAGCCTGAGAACAGGCACTGAATGCAGGATTGGCCTGATTTTAATCAGGTCAGTTTTTTTTTATCTGGGCGGAAATGTTCTAATAACGTTTTGACCATATTTTGTCACCAAAATTCAGACACACAAAGCGAAAGCAAGATCAGCCTCACCTTTTGGTAGGTGAAACAGACACACAGGAAACACAGTGGAAAGGCAAACAATAGCGCATTTTCAACAGTTCCTGCAAACTAAATGAATCGGCCATGCTCCAAAGAAAAGCAGTCTATAGCCTACAGGATGCTCGGAAAACATTGCCAGTTTTTGTAGCCTTTGAATTTACATTTCACAGAGTTTCCATAAAACGCACCGCTGTTCCACAGTCAATGACATTTCCTCACATTTGGATTATCTCCTCTCTCATGATTCACAGATGGCCTATGAAGAGGTCCATTAACACTAGCCAGAGAGAGTGAAGCTGAGATGAGTTTTAAATGCAATATGATGGAAAGCCATATATTTTCATCAAAGGGCAAGGTATAGAAGGTCAACAACTGCACAGCTACTAGTGAGACTAACTGCCCTTTTAGGTGAAGTGTCTAAGCAAAATTGAAACCAGTGAAATTAAGCCATTTATACCACACCATTTCAGATTTAAATTGATGTTGATAAATGGGGTGAGGTCTTTCAAAATGGTGGGCTCTTTGTTTGCATTCATTATAGGTCCAATAAAGTTTGGTGATGTGTACGCAAATGATTAATATTTGTTTTAATTTCATTCAAGCTCCGAGTTAGCACACAGCATTAAATATTTAATGTTTTCAGTGAATATTTATAATTGAGCTGCGAGAGAGTAATTGGTTGGGATCACAATGGCCCACATCTTCTTTGTGTGTAAGAAGGGACAAGCACACATTTCACCATCTATTTCAGTGAAGACAAAAGCAGCACTGAAAAAAGTTAATGCAAGTCTCAATACATTGAATGCGTATTGTGTGTGCCCAAACAGGAAGTCATGCACAACAAAGACATGTATTTGCTGAACTTCAGTGTTATAAAACAAAGGGCCAACCACTTTAATATGCTAATTATAAACATTACATTATCCCATGTTTATGAACTACAAAACATACAATATATGGATATGTAGCATCTATATCAGCATCACATGCTGTGACACGGGTCATCCAAACAATAAAACATGGTTACTTTTTTAAGATGTTTTGCTAAACAAGACAGGTTGAAATAGGAGGAGAATGCATTTGATAGATTAAACATGGGGGGGGGTTTCTAAAAGCGTGCAACTTTGCAGAATATGTGGAGAAAGAACGGTTTTTGAAATCGTTTTGAAAATGATCAGTGATGTGTCATTCTGTGGCAAATAAAAGTTTTATTATATTTCTTTTACACTGGCGAAAGTTCACCAGACCCATAATGAAACAGGTCTGATGCAAGTAAAACCTTTGAGATGAGTTGACTTCACACTGTAGTTTAACTTTATGTCAAACTGCCCTTTCAGTCCAAGGTTAAAGGAAGCAAAGGAAAATGAAGAAAATAATAACGTATTGTCTCTTCAGAATGATAGGTGGCAGGGCAAGGTGACATGAAGTATTACTGAGCTTTAGTGAGAATGCTGAACTTGGACTGTTTCTGTATTAGACCACAAATCAATTACTATCACAGTTGAATACAAATAAACTGAAAACTGAACAAATTTTAATAAATGAATAACGTAATTTTCATAGTTGGTTTTAGCCACGTCTGACACCAATAATTACAGTTACTGTATGTCCACAATCTTCTGGAAAGTGACAGATTTTTTACATACCACCACAGTTCATTTTAAAATCAGTAATCAAGATCTTATTGACGTGCAGACTCTCAGCTTTAATTCAGCGGATTTAACAACAACAACAACAAAAAAATGGATATTACAGCCATTTTTATATATGGTCCCTAATCTTAACGGGCTCAAAAAAGTTGGACAACGGACTAACAGGCTGTTTCACAAGCAAAAGAGGTATATTCCTTCATCATTTCATGTGAAAAATAAAGAAATAATAACAACAAAAATCAGACAAAACATCTGGAGTTGACTGATCCAAGTCAAGAACATACTTGAGGGGGTAGGTGAGTGACAGGAGAATGGTGGCTAAGCTGTCATCCCTGTTGGACAACATCTCCCACCCCATGCAGGAGACTCTGACAGCACTGAGCAGCTCCTTCAGTGGCAGGCTGCGGCACCCACGATGTGGGACGGAGAGATTTCGCAGGTCTTCCCTCCCAACTGCTGTCAGACTCTACAACAGGATCTCTGCAGATGACCACACACATGCAGACAGACACACACACACACGCACACACACATCCAATACGCAATAGTAACTTTCGCCCTGTCTCCCTGATGTGCAATATCACCAAGTGCAATTTTCCTAGTATAACAAAGTATTTTATTTTATTCTTTTCTGTACAGTATTTTATTCTATTTTGTATAGCATGTTATTCTAT